>JANUWG010000561.1:0-11278 GCA_025175695.1 Eugenia klotzschiana
TCATGCATGGATTGTGCAAAGGAGGACAAAGGGAGGAAGCATATCAGCTGCTAAAGGAGATGGAAGGAAATGGATGCTTTCCAGATGGGGTCGCTTATAACACCATAATCCAAGGACTGCTAAAAAAACAATGAAAATACTAGAGCAGTACAACTTGTCAATGAAATGGCTGAAAGGGGTTTTTCTGCAGATATAGCAACGATGGAGTTGTGGGTTAAATATCTTGAGACAAATGGAAATTCTTCCTTTTCCAGCAGAAATCTCCATTGTCTCCGAGATCTGTCCACTTTTTCATCTGAAATGTGATGAAGATTAAATCAGATTCGCGGCAAGTTTTCTTCCAAACATCATCTCATTGAGCCCCATGTCCAATTAATAAAGTTGTTTTAAATGTGGTGCCAATTGACTGAATCGAACTGCCCAAGAAGGCAAATATTTGGAGGGGTGGAAGGTGGATTTTGGTCCTCGTATACCTAGTTCGTCACGAAGTCTCTGTATTTAACTGGTACATGTGCACCTCAGTTAGTGCTTTTGATGCCTAAGGTTTTTCAAACAGTTGAAAGTCATACAAATGATCAAGTGGTCTGAGGATGATATTGATTTAAATAGATGTTACTAGCAATAACTTTACTTTGCAATAAAGTAAATCAATGTCGCAAATCCTGAATAGCCTGTTTTAAATGTGCTTTGAGAGAGAGATACTAGTTTTCTGTTATACTCTTTTTTTAGCACAATCTGAGCCTTTTAATGTCCTATTTATCATAGGTACTTCAAAGAAGATACATACCTTGAAGTGGATGGTATTTGAATCGGTAGTGGAGAATATTTTGGTCGAAGTGGGTGCTCAGATTATCGCCACGTCGATTAGATATTATGGCTATTTGCTCTGCTTCTTATATGCACATAACAGTGAAGTTTGAGGGATGGCTTGTTGACTAAGGATCATGTCTGCAACTGTATGAGAAGTACTTGAAGGACCTTCCCCTTTGCATTGCACGGGATTTTCTGAAAAGCATCTGATGATGGGTGAACATGAACGCTGCTGACAGAGATTCCCAATGCTGGACGTCTTGAGCGAACACCAATCAACCTCATCGCAATCAGGCTCAGATGGTGTAAATCTCGATCATCTTTTCCACTGCATCAATTGAATTACTTTCCCGATCAATAGGGTTGGCTCTCAATGGAGATACACTCCTTGCCATTTTTATTTGTTTCAATCACTGACTCGGGAACACATTTTTCTGTTTGTTTTTAAAGGGCCTGCATGGCAATCATTTTGGTTCTTTGATTCTATTTTCTGGAACAAAAAAAGATGAGAATCATGTTTGGTAACGTGAATAATTCTGATTCTGATTCTGAATTTATTCTCGAGAACAGTTGTGGAGCAAAAACAAGAACAAAAGAAAAGTTAGTTCTGGAAAAAAGAATCACTTTTGAAAATCATAAAACAGAATGAAGTTTCAGATCTCTCACTTTTCCCTTTCAGTTGTCTCATAACTTTTCTCTCTCAGTTCTATCATCACTTTTCCCTTGACCTAAAGCAGAATGAAGACTCATTTTTAAAGAAAAATAAATAAATAATAAATAAAAATAAAAAATAAAGAAATTTAAAAAAAAGGAAAATATTCTAAAAAATCAGAAAATTTTTAGAAAATCCATTCAAAGAGGAGAAGTTCAGATTAGGCTAGTTTGACTTCATTTCACAAATTTGGGTCTAGACTCTCCAGATTTCATAGATTTTGTTCTTTTTTAGGAAAATCATAAGTACCGTGGAAATTAAACCCAAACCATATTTCTCTAAGTCCTTAGGTTTCATTAGGGTTTTGTGATGCGATTTATCAATGCCACGATTCTTTGATTGCGCACTTGATTTCATTGGTTGTGATTTGTCCAGGTTTATGTACTTTTTTTTTGTCGAAAGGTATTTTAGACTTAGTCTAGTTTTTGAAAATTTGGAAAAGACAAAAATAACATGCATAAACACTTAGCATTGGCTTATCTCATAGGTTTAAAAATGAATTGAAAATTTGTACGAAACACATTTGGAAAACACTTAACTTCGGTGCCGAAAAGGCCTCGGTGGAAACATCGACGTACCCAAGTTTCCGGACCCTAGAATTCTCTAATTGCGTAGAATAGAACGATTTTTCCTGACTGTTCGATAAGATTTTCGATGTACCTTTTTCAATGATTGGTGGCGACTCTATTTGCATGTACACATACACATGCCACCATCACATTAAGATTGAATTTGATATTCCCTCGTTGCGATGTGGTATAGACTTGGGAGGGCTCGAGCTAATCTGAAAATCACACACTAACTCAACATGGTTTCTCCTTTTTCTAGCTTATAATGGCTCGTTACGACACTATAATTATACGGAATAGCACGAAAATATGTTATATGCAATATGCAATATGTTATATAAGAGAATCAATAGAAATTAATCTTCAATTAATTCGAAATATAGGATGAAATTTCACAAAGTAACTATGTAATTATTTGACTTAAATGACAAATTGGGAATAGAAATTATTTTCAGGAACAAAAATTTTGGGCAGTTACTAAATGTGTTCTAATTCTCTAAAACTCATTCAAGGATCAGAATTGAAAAAAATCATTTTAATCATAATCACTTTTTCGGATAAAAAAGGTTGATATGCAAGCCTTAAGTGTCTCACTTATGACAGGCGGATGCTGGACAGTTTGCCTCTCATTTACGCCCTCCCTGTACTCTTTGTTTGCTGACACAATCATAGTAGCGTGCAGGCGTTTTGGAGACCAGTCTTTGAGCTAAGTTATCGTGTGTATATCGTGGTGGACATGATCCTTTGAACTTAGAAAAAAGAACCTGTCAAGCAAAAGGATCAAATCGAAGTTCTGCATATATCACAAGACAATGGAGTCCTCAACTCTCTTTTGTCGGTTTCCTGATTTATAAAAGCAGGTTCATGGGTTTAACAACTAGAGCAAACCCACTTTTATGATGAAACGTAAAATCTTTAGAGAATGTTGGTTTCTGAAGAATCCCCTATTGCGTTATTAGATGCTGGTTTGGTTCATCTTATGCTGATAATTCCATTTTGTGTTTCATCGATTAGCTCATCCTCTGTTTTCGTTTTGGCTTATGTTGATGACACTTATATGATTGGGAATGACCAGCAATTGGTTTGACATGTGAAGGGTTTCGATACCCTCGGTCTCTTGTCTTTGCTGATTTGGCGTCTTTGAAACTTTTTCTTGGTATCGAAATGACGCTTCCATGTTTTATGTGGTAAATATGTTCTTGACCTCCTTATTGATTTTCGAGTAGCCATCTTTATGCAAATAGTGGGACAGCGTTTCCTCCTATTGATTTAGACTTTTGGTTTTGCACTATGTTTAGTGAAGATGATCGATGCTCGAGTATTTCTGAAGTTGGAGGCATTATGACGATTTCGTTTTAGACCGATGTTAATCAGCTTTCGCTCTTTTTGGCTTTGTTATGAACTGATTTTGTATTTAGATTCTCTTGAAGACTCACTTAAGCATCACAATTCTGGTCATGAAAAAATCAAAATCATCACTTTTAAAACTTTAAAATAACGATCGCTATAAGAAAGCGCTTGGCTACAGACGGGCATGATCATAGGCAGCCACTGCGGGAGAAGGAGAAAATTAATGAAGAAGATTCTTGATGCCTTTCGTCATTCGTTGCATTCTTGGCTCTTCTTTTTCATCCAGTTTCATCTGCCGTTTTTTCTTGGATAACTTTTGAATTTTGGTTCAATCAAGTTTTCGAACTGTTTTTTAATGTCCAATGTGATCCTTGTTCTAGATAAAAGCTTCTAAAATTCATTAAAAAGAAAATCATTCACTAAATACAAACAAGGGAGAATGACGGAATCAGTGCCCTAAGTGTTCTACAATTCTCGTTGTTGATTAAAGAGTAATAGTCTGTTTCCACAAGGTTGCTTGTTCTGGTTCTTCCCTTTTCTTTTTCCCTTCCTTTTTTGGAGGAAAGCAAATACATCTTTTTGATTTTAAATCAAATTATTTTAAGAGAATGTTTACCCAATGGCTTTACTTTTGAGCCTGGTACGTGTACTCAGTCGGTTCGCGCTTCTGGTGCCTAATGTTTTTCAAACAGGTGAAATTCATACAAATGTTCAAGCTATCTGAGGATGATATTGAACTAAATACATGTTAATAAACATAAATTTACTGTGTAATAAAGTAAATTATGTTGTAAATCCTGATTAGCCTGTTGCATAAGTGCTTAGAGAGAGAGATCCTAGTTTTCTGTTATGCTCTTTTTTTTAGCACGATCTGATTCTTGCGATGTCCTATTTGCCATAGTTACCTCGAAGAAAGAAGATGCATACCTTGAAGTGGATGGTATTTAAACCAGTGGTGGAGAATATTTGGGTCAAGCTGGGTGCTCGGATTATCACCACCAGTCGATTACATATTTGGATTATTTGCTGTGCTTCTTACATGCAAATAACGGTGAAGTTTGAGGGACGGCTTGCTGATTAAGGAACATGACTGCAAGCGTATGAAAACTACTTGAAGTATCTTCCCCTTTGCACTGCGTGGGATTTTCTGAAGGGCATCTGATGATGGGTGAACATGAACGCCGTTGACAGACATTCCCAATGCCGGACGTCTTGAGCGAACACCAATCAACCTCATTGCCAGGCCTAGATGGTGTAAATTTCCATCGTCTTTTCCACTGGATCAATTGAATTACTTTCCTGGTCAATAGGGTTTGCTCTCAATGGAGGTACATTCCTTGTCATTTTTATCTGTTTCAATTACTGACTCAGGAACACATTTTTTCTGTTTGTTTTACTGGAGGATTTCCTTGGACAGTCTGCCTCTCATTTACGCCCTCCCCCTACTCTTTGTTTGCTGACACAATCATAGTAGCGTGCGAGTGTTTTGGAGACCAGTCTTTGAGCTATAATTTACAAGTGTGGAAACCGTGGCCGACATGATCAATTGAACTCAGAAAAAAGAACCTGTCGAGCAATAGGATCAAATCGATGTTCTGCGTGTATCACAAGAGGATCAACTCCTCAGCAGCAGGTCGTGGGTTTAGCAATTGAAGCAAGGCCACTTTTACGATGAAACGTAAAATCTTCAGAGAGAGTTGGTTTCTGAAGTATCCCCTGCTGTGTTATTAGACGGTGGTCTGGTTCAATCTTATGCTGATAATTCCATTTTCCGTTTCTGGTTTTCGGATTTGGGTTCTTTGAAATCGACTTTATCCTCGCATGGCATCTATCTTACACGGTCTAGATTTGTTCTCGACCTCCTTAATGATTTTCAAGTAGTGGGGACAAAGTCATGGTTGTTTCTTTCGGAGATTGAGCACGGAGTTGTGCTTTGAGTTCAAACATATATGGCATGTTCACGACTGGCTTTGGCAAGGTTGTGACCATTTCTCCAATTTTCAAGCTCCCACTGAGCGCCCCACTGATCGGACAGATCGCCATTATTTGAGATTTAGCAGAGCTTATGCATATGCCCTAGGAAGCACCGACACACTCTCCGGGGCTTCTGTGTCGTATCCAACGCTCTTCGACACTTCTTGATATGCGATCGACACGTGGTCAATCTTCAGAAACGACACATGAGTTCAACATTCCTGACGTGCCATTTTGACACGCACGGATCACTTTTAAGTATTTTCTAAAAATTGGAGGTCAAAATGTAAATTTATCATATATCCACACCATTTCGACACATACAAGTAAATTTATATATACTTAAGTCATATATTCAGCCACTTCAAAATTAATGTAGCTAACCACCTCCCCCCTCCAAAAAAAAAAAAAACTTGATAGTGAATCCCTAAGAGAAGAAGAAGAAAAAGAAATTCATCACTTTATGCTTAATAAATTCATCATGTATATATAAAAAAAATTAATTAATATATAATATTTTTCAACATGTCGAAATTTTTTATTTTTTGAGAAATGACGTGTGGACGTATCGTATCGTGTCGCATGTTAGTACGTATGCTCTTAGCATATGCTACAATCGCTATAAGAAAGCTCTTTGGCTACAAGCAGCTACTGCGTGATAAGGAGACGCGGCGGAGTAGTTGTGATTCGCGTTATTCGACAACGGAAAATTCAACGCTGCTCACAAAAAAAAAAGTCACTTAAATGGACACTAAAGTGATCGCCTTTTAAAGTTTCGATACAAATATTTTAAAATTGCGTGGTGTGTGATTTATATATTCGATCAAACATTGGAAAACGCATCAATTTTTCACACACTCTAGCGTTAGAGAGAGAGAGAGAGAGAGAGATGCCTAAAGCTCTTCGCTTTTCAGATCCATCGTCGGCTGATGAAGCGAACGAGTCTCTGCCCTCCTTCCGTCTTCCTTCTTCCTGCTCCGGCTGCCATCTCCGGCCAGTCGTCATCCCTTTCGATTATCTATCTCCCTGTCTCGTCTCGCCTTCCTCGGAGGTTCTGTTCGATCCCTGACCCAAATTTGGACGACACGAACCGGCTCTTGAGCTACGTGAGGAAAAATTGCAGAGCTGGTGGTGTGTTTGCGAGTTTGGGCGACGCCCTGTGTTGCTTCAATAAAATGATAAAGACAAACCCTTTGCCTTCCCCTAGGGATTTTAGTCTACTGTTGGGTGCTGTTGTGAGGATGAAGCACTATTCCACTGCGATACGGTTGATTGAGCAGCTGCCTTCGTTGGGGATCGAGCATAATGTTTTTCTGCTGAATATTTCGTTGAATTGCTTTTGCCGCTTAAAGCGGGTTGAGTTGGGATTGTCTATCCTGGGCAGAATCTTCAAGCTTGGGTTTCACATCGATGTGGTGACATTGAACATATTGATTGATGGTCTATCTATAAAGGGCAAAACAGATCAAGCGTTGAGGTTCCTCGATGATATGGTTCTAAGCGGCACTGAACCTAGTGAGACTACATATGCAATAATTGCGAAGGGGTTATGCAGGGCGGGTAACACCAGATTGGCGGTTGAACAGCTAAGGGGTTGGGAAGAGAAAAGTTGCAGGCTGGGTTCCTTCGCATACAGCATAGTAATTGATAGTCTCTGCAAGAAGGGATGGATCACAGAGGCCTTGAGACTCCACGAGAGCATGAGTAAAAAAGGTATCCAACCAAATGTTGTTACTTATACCTCCTTGATCTACGGTCTGTGCCATATAGGCCAGATGGAAGATGCTCTTGTATTGATGAAAGAGATGACGAGCAGAGGCATCCAACCCGACTTATTCACTTATAGCTCGTTGGTTCATTGCTTATGCAACCTAGGCCAATGGAAAGATGCTATGGTCTTGTTGGAGAAGATGACGAAGGAAGGAATTGAACCCAATGTCGTTACTTATAACTCCGTCATTCAAGGAGTGTGCACTTTCGGCCAATTGAAAGAGGCTCGAAGACTGCTGAGTCAAATGGTGCAAAGCACAGTAACGCCGAATGTTCGAACCTTCACTGTTCTGGTCGATGCGCATTGTAAGGAGGGAATGCTGGTGGAGGCAGAGGCCATAGTCGACCAGATGATTCAATCAGGTGAAATGCCTAATAGTTTCACTTATAATACATTGATGAATGGTTATTGTTTGCAAAATAGAATGAAGGATGCTATGGAAGTGCTTAAGTTGATGGTTGAAAGAGGCTGCTCACCTGATGTCGTCACATACAGCACTCTTGTAAATGGATTTTGCCAGGTTGGGAACCTTGAAGCCGCGGAGGAGCTAATTAACGAGATGCAATCTCGCGATCTATCTGTAAATCATTATACCTTGAATTCTTTCCTGGATGGCTTGTGTAAAATGCAGCAGATTGACAAGGCCATGATATTGCTTCGAAAGATGGAAGATTCCAAATTCGTCCCAAACATTGTGACTTACAATATTCTAATAAACAGCATGTGTAATGCTGGAAAGCTCGACGATGCTAAGGGGCTGTTCAATTGTTTGAATGCTCGAGGCTTGCAACCTGATGTGCGGACATATAGTATTCTCATGCATGGATTGTGCAAAGGAGGACAAAGGGAGGAAGCATATCAGCTGCTAAAGGATATGGAAGGAAATGGATGCTTTCCAAATGGGGTCGCTTATAACACCATAATCCAAGCACTGCTAAAAAACAACGAAAATACTAGAGCAGCCCAACTTGTCAATGAAATGGTTGAAAGGGGTTTTTCTGCAAGTGTAGCGACAGCGGAGTTATGGGTTAAACATCTCATGACAAATGGAACTTCTTCCTTTTCTAGTTGAGCTCTCCATTGTCTCTGCAGTATGTCCACATTTTCTTCTGAAATGTGTTGATGAGTAAACCAGATGGACGGCAAGTTTTCTTCGACACATCATCTCATCGAATCCCATGTCCCATTAATGAAGTTGTCTCAAGTCTGGGAATTTTGATGTCTTGCTTCCTGGTAAGGCTTTTGGAGGGGTGGAAGGTGGATTTGTTTCTAGTATACCTAGGTTCTGTAAGAAGTCTCTGTGTTTAAGTGGTCCATGTACTTGTCGGTTAGTGCTTCTGGTGCCTAATGTTCTTCAACAATTGAAATTCATACAAATGATCAAGCGGCCTGAGGCTGATCTTGAATTAAATAGATGTTAATGGCGATAACTTTACTATGTAATAAAGTAAGTTAAGTCATAAATCCTTATTAGCCTGTTGTGTATGTGCTTTGAGAGAGAGATCCTAGTTTTCTGCTCTACTCTTTTCCTAACACAATCTGATCCCTTCAATGTCCTATTTACCACAGTTACTTCAAAGAGGATGCATACCTTGGAGTGGATGGTATTTGAAACAATGGTGGAGAATATTTGGGTCGAGCTGGGTACTCAGATTATCAGCACAGGTCGATTACATATTTGGGTTATTTGCTGTGCTTCTTAGATGAAAATAACAGTGAAGTTTGAGGGACGATTTACTGATGATGGGTGACCATGAACGCTGCTGACAGAGATTCCCAATGCTGGACGTCTTGAGTGAACACCAATCAACCTCATCCCAATCAGTCCCAGATGGTGTAAATTTCGATTGTCTTTTCCACTGCATCAATTGAATTCCTTTGGATCAAATGCAGTTCTGCATATATATAACAAGAGGATCAACTCCTCAGCTGTCTCTTTTTTGTCCATTTCCTGATTTTAAAGGGCAGGTTCATCGGCTTAGCAACTGTAGCAAAAAATTACCGAAAATAATTTACATTTTGAAGCAAAAAATATCTTTTGTTCATAAATGTTTATGAGTGACACAAGTTGTCATTTTTAGGAAAATATTTTTTAAAATGTTTATTTTGCACGAAAGAAACAGAACACTGGTGTGAATTTTTTTTTTTTTTTTGCCGGTTTATCATATTAAAAGCATGGATTAAGAATTCATTGATGAACAAGACTAGATGAGAAGAATAATCAAGGCTAACGATAACATCCAGACCTTACTTCTAGAGGCTGACCATTAAAAAACGACTAATCTTAGTTATGGGGACCGCGTCGATCTTATTATATGTAGAAGTTTGATTGATTACATTGATAGTCAATTCCTTGAAAAATCTGTTTTAAATTTTCAGTTTGCAAATATTTAGCGGCCAAATTGGGATTAAAAGTTATGAAATAGTGAAATGACTGAAAATTCACAAAATAGAAGGACCGTTCCTGGAGGGCCAATCGAATTAGTAAATTTGATTATAGAGTCATTTTCAATTGATTCTTTTATCGTATTTTGATATTTCCCAACATTTCAAAAACAATTAGATGACAATAAAATTGTTAAAGATGGGCATTCCTTATTTTCATTTCACAATTTATACGGAAAATATTTATGTATTTATTTATGATGATTTCAAACGGCGCACTCAATGTAAGGCGGAATTTTCGTACACAAATCAAGGAAGTGGAAGAAAGGAGAACTATATGAGCTGACTGATTAAGACTTGATATCAGAGTTTAGATCAATCAAACAATAATCAATATCAATAAGTTGTGGGCTCAGATGTCATATTCAATAGCATTGAAAAATCAAGGAGAAGACACAGGCAACAAGTTTGCATACGTGAAGGAACCAAACATCGAATCAAGGAGATTTGCGTTAGTGGTCAAGAGTCAACCTAATGGACGGTCCAAAAAATTAAGTCAGTAATCGACCAAAGTTTTATAATTAATTAGAGACCATGCAATGATTTTTGGACTTAAAAAAAAACTAACTTTATTATTTCGTGTTTGCATGTCCATTTCAATCCGATGTTGACATGCTAAAAGCCTTTTCATTCATGCAAATCAACTCTTAGGTGGTGTGATCTTCTGAAGCATGAGTTTGAAAGAGCAAGTTAAGCTAGAAGATCGTCAAGAGAGCTTCTCCTTCAGCAACTATGACTTCTCCTGCTCCTCCTCCTCTGGAGTCGTCCTGTCCGACGGTGAGGACACTGACGAGTCGTGCATCGAGATCGAGCTCGAACGAGCCAAATCCTACCAGACCGGCGGCGACATCCAATTCGACGGCGCGGACGGCGAGATAGAACTGCGGATCTCGATTTCTTCCCACACTCCCTTTCCCCAGCTGTCAATTCCGAGCTTCAGGTGCGTAACCGATGCCGTAGAGAAAACAATGTTGCTTGTAGCCATGAAGAGCAAGATAAGAAGACCGAGATGCCGTGCGCGAGGTACTGTAATAAACTTAGATTCAGACGCGTCATCTTGTCCTTGATTTATGCACCTACCTTAATTTAATTTTTGTTGAATTTAAAAGGAAGCCATCATCGAAGACAAGGACGACGATGAACGGAGGCATCATGAAGTTCTTCATCAAGCTCCAAGCCATGCAAGCAAAAGCCCTCTTGGCCCCGATCATGAAGACCCACGACGCGTCTGCAACCGCTACCGATCCTAAAGGCAAGAAGAGGACTTCAGGCAGAGAGAGGAAGAAAAAACTGGAGGAGACACTCGGGTTCTACCGGAGGACGTCCATCGGCAAATCTGCCAAGAATTCATCGGCGGTGGCGTCATCATCAACTGGGAAAGACCGGTGTTACAGCAAGAGCTCGTCAGTGAACAGCAAAAAGAGTGTGGCTGACGCTTTGAACGGTGGCCGGTTAGAAAGAATGTCGTCGTGGGCGAATTGTCCAAACTCCATTGGGTCATTGCAAGAGCTCCATTCAGGTAGCGATTGCTCATTGCAAGAGCTCGTTTGCTCCGTTCCCTGGATTCTACTTTTTATCTTCACAGTAAGTTGGATCCGCAACATGTATTGGACTAGTAGCAATAGTAATAGCGATGGACTTCTGTTG
>JANUWG010000562.1:0-11278 GCA_025175695.1 Eugenia klotzschiana
TGTCATGCGATACAAGTTTGAAAATTTTTGGTGTCGTAAAAAAAAAAGTTAAGGTAAATGTATTATAATTTAGGATTTTTGGTAGCTTTCTCTCTTTTTTTTTTATCAGAACAAAAGGTTGGTGCTTTTTTTTTTAGGGGGGCGCCGAAAAGGTTGGTACTTTACCACGCAGAAAAAGTGTGTCTTTCATCTGCAACATCATAGAGCTCAATAGAGGAAGAGGGTCCCGGGTAAAATCTGCAGAAACTTGTGGATCATTAGCGACTGATGAGGGATGAGACCGATTAATGAAACGCTGTCTCAAGCGCCGTCATCACACGTCTACTTGTGCGATACCAAGGGTCGCCTCGCCGCACTGTAAGAGCCAGAATGACATCGTATCGTATGTACAAGAGAATGGAGAATGCACAAGGCGTGAAGATTTGAGGGCCGATCAGCAAGTATGGTAGAGTCTTAAACATATATCACATTGGAAGACATCAATATTTGACATTGTGATAAAGTGATGGAAACAACACTGGAGGTTCATTGAACTGTTGCAACAACCTCGGCAACGACAAATTACATCCCCCCCATCAACCGCACAAACTGATGATTACTTGCAACAGAGGCACCAGCTTCTGCTGAACTTTCTTGACTTTATGCTTCAGATAGGAGATAGTAGATGCTGACAGGTCAAGCTGGTTTCTTCACCACAAGGACAGGGCACTTTGCATTATGAACACAATAATTGCTGACGCTACCTAGAAACGCCCTGTCACGGCGTAGCAGCATTGATAAGCATACAGGAGATGGTCTCACAGACGAGCCCAGAAAGAGAAACAAGTAAAAGAAATCGAAATTCTCGAGCATATCACTTTTCCGTGTGCAGGACGAGATAAAAAAACACTGCTTTAAGCATCCTGATAGTAAGGTGACTAATATCATGCTATCTACAATTTGAGTAGCTAACCAAGTCTAAACAAGTAGTTAGTTATTTGTAGGTTAAATTATGCGGAATGAAGTTGACAAAGCACGACTGTAACTGAGCATTATCCATATCATCACAAACAAAGTTATTGCAATAGGTTCAGTCCTACTCGGTTTGGACTTTCGTGGCCAAACTGAAGGACCATCTAGACTTAGACAATTTTGCAAACCAAACTTAATTAAAGGGTCTGGATCCAAACTTAACCATATTGACTGGGCTAGTCCAGTTCAGCTCCAAACTGTATTGGATTTCTCTCTTTTCTCTATTAATCATTTGCTTTTCCGAAACATTAGCGTATTAAAAGGTGGCCTAGAACAATACCTAAACGTTAAAACATCAAACCACTGCTACACAGACTAAAGAATCGGCGAAAATTAGTAATAGTTTTTGGCAAAAGGCTAGAATCATGACTGTTTTGCAGCAAAAAGAACAGACGTGTCATGGGATTGCCTACTAAATTTCAATTGATTTAGTCTCTTTAGAAACTCTTTGACATCTACCTCCACATCCAAGAAAAGTGAAAAGGAAAAAGAGAAAGAGGAAAACTTCAGTTTGGTTCTGCCGTTCAGTATGGTTAGAGAGAAGTTCAGACTGAACCAAACCGCCGTGACACAGTTCAGTTCAGTTTGTTAATCGAAAATACAAAAGCACACTCCCGGCCGAACGAAACTGGAAAAGTAAGCTTGGTTCAGCTACGGCACTTGGCAGTTCAAACTTATTTGAGCTCAGCTCTTTAAGACAGAGAAAGCGACCAACCTTTTTATAGCTCCACGGCTATGGCTGCCCAACACAAGCAACTGGATGTTGAGTTTATCAACTGCCTTGCAAATTTCATCTTTAGGATCCCCAACTGCAGTGATCGTCTCTGCATTGACCTGTTTTAAAATTCACTCTACCACATTAGACTGGTTTTAGAATTAGTATAGTTCCACAAACCATATCCAGAAGAAAACTCACAGAACTAAGCATCCAAATCGTTATCGAAGCCATGAGCTTTAGATTCCCAATTTTGTATAATTACTTTGAAAGAAAATGCTGCTTTCATGGTAGTGAACTGCTCATCTTACTCGACAAACTAAACTTCCATGTTCTTCCAAAGTGGACAGCTCAATCATCTGATGAGGAGCTTAAGACTAATCTTGATAGAACAAATCATAATTGCATATTTACCACCATGAAACTAGTAATGCATTGGCCAGGAACGTTTGCTTTTTCTCTGCTCAGACAAATTGTACATGCATATCTACCCAGGCAATGGATGATGTCAACAAGCCTCTTAGGTGTTGACTTTGAACTCCCCCTCAACACCTACTATCTTCCCATTTATGATATTTTTCGGCTTTCAAAATTCACGAACTCGATACCTCAATTCAATACCCTACTAGCAATTTGTTCTGTCTTTTGTATTTCATCTTTTTATCCTTCTGGGAGGTTACTCCAAGTAGTGGGGAGGATGCTCTAGTGGATGAGGGGATAGTACAATTCAAGTTCGACATGCTTCTCTATACTAGTGAAAGACCAAGCTGTAAGCTGAGCAGATCATCAGTTGTTTTTATCACTGTGCAACAGCAATGAACTTGGTCAACTTTGCAGCACCAATTCCGCAACAACTGCACTAATCGACAATGATCCATCTTAACAGATGACGATGGATTAGACTAAAAAGAGAAAGCTGTTGATCTATTCCTCTTCAACTGTTCCACAGTTGAGACAGACAAGCTGTTCTTATGTAGCCAGACAATGATCTGTGAAGTTGTACTCAGGCTGTAAAGAGGAAAGTTCAAAGATGGAAAAGGCTTCATTGTTGAATCTCTGGGATTTGTAAGATGGCCACATTACTTCAGATTCATGTTTGGCTATCTCTTTTATTGTTTTATGTTGCAACGCCTCATCCTTGGCCATACATAAAGTGCTTTGGTAGCTTTAACTTTCATCTCTTGGGCCTCTTAACATTAACATCATAGGAATTTATTGTAAGAAGCTGATGTTCTTGTAAGCCTACAGGTACTTCACAAGCTGGGCATACCACTCTAAGGTCATACTCACAACTTATGCTTGCTCTGGCTCTGGCTCTTGGTGATGACTCATTTTTCACCCAATCTGCTATTTGTGTAACAGTTCACTTGCTTCCATTTTGTTTATTCTTCTAATATGTCGTCTCCTGCTGCACTTTTTAATACATAGATAAAATAGATCAAGTTCACTTAGGAACCTTCAATTGCAGGAGAGCACATGTCAGACGCATTTGGGGAACAGAGATGCCTTTCAGCCGAACCAGATAGAGACAGGAAATAAAGTTCTCTCTAGGCTTTGGTTAATCCCTTTAGTTAGGATTGATAAGCATTTGACTAGTGCAATTTTCGAAGGACTTCTACCGAACAAATTGATGGTAACATTTACAAATGCTAATGATAATCAATTGCTGACTTGTTCAGCCAATAACCCAGTATTTTTTAGTTCGTATAGGGATTGAGATGATATGCCATCACAAAGATGAATAAACCGATTTGTATTCACTTGTAGACTTTGTTTCGAGCAATGAATCTTGAAAAGAAATGTGGATGACTGATAAGTAGAAGAAGAGAGTAAGCGACAAGGAGTATGAAAGTCAACACCAATATAAGATGTGTTAACACGATTCAATGCTTAGATTCAAATGTGATTTTGAGAGAGAGAGAGAGAGAGAGAGAGAGAGGGTTGATGCTTAGATTTCCTACTTATGGAGATTTCGCCTGCTGAAGGAATAAGACAACTTCCTTCTACACAGACTTGCAAGAACAGTGTGCATCCCTTTTAAGAATCAGCAACATTCATCTCACAATTCCTGTGTCTAATCTACATTCCAACTTTTGAACTTATGGCCTGGGTTTACTTTAGGAAATGCCAAAATGTGATGTTGATAAATCAGGAGTTGGGGCAAGCAAAGGAACGCTCAGCTCATTGTGCACAAGTCTTCAAAGTAAAACGAGTCGTCCTGTGTACCAGACAATAAGTGTTTCGAGTGAAGTCTTCTGTTACCAGGACCATAATATTTGTGACTCCTGATTACTTCATTTCTTATGACTTCTTTTTGCACTCACGCTGTTAATGGGTTAAACAAGTACCTGGATCTGGATTCACAGTATGATTGTCACAAACTATTTCGAATCAAACCGTGGTCCACTTACCCCATGCCGAGAGCAGATTTCCTTCGCCTTTTCAAGTAGGCTTGAAGTGAGCTTCTTGCGATTTTCTTCAAGGCTTCTAATCAAGTCCGGAGCTGCACAGCAGAATGAATTATTCAAAACCATAAGCATTCCCTCGGCTGAAGAAAAATCAAGTTAGAAGAAGACGAGGAGCACAGAGCATGAAGACAGTCTATACAAGATCTAGCAAGTGAAATTTAACTAACCGAGCTACAAAATGGAGCAAAGAAAGGCAGATGTTTAGCAAGTGAGCCACAAAAATTCTAGCATAAAATAGAGAAATTGAAAATGGAGGGGCCGAGCCAACCAAGGCAACTTGATGCGAGAAATTCTTGACCGACCACGCTGATCAAAAGACAATCTCTCAACATAACAACAACCCGCCAAGATCCGCGAGAAATTTAACAGCTTTCCAAAGCTCAGCAGGTTGTTTTTTATGGATCCACTCAAACTCAGTGCTCAAGGTACAAATTTGAGAGGGATAGGGAGAGGGAGAGCGAGAGGGAGAGGGAGGGTGGGTCTTACGAGCGGATCCAAAAGAAGCAGCATAAACGGTGCCGTAGTCTGATGAAGGCTGGACTGAGAAGATGATGAGCTCGGAGGCGGCGATGCTGTGGCCCAAGTTGTCGAGAGCCCATCGCAGAGCATGGCAGCTGCACTCGCTCTCGTCAATCGCCACCATTATCTTCTTCTTCGTGCTTCCCCCTTCCATTTCTCTCGCACTCTCTCGAACGGTCAACGCTCCTCTCTTTGCCAAGATCCCTTTTTTTTTGTTCCCCTCCCTCCAACGTTTGATCAACGCGATTTATGGTAGAAGAATCGGACACTCGGAAAACAGCTTCGGCGTCGTTGTCCTTCTTATCCTTGCAACGCAGGCATCGCCTACTCTTCCTAGCGAAATCCAGAGTCCCAGTCCAAGGTGAATCAGGTGGTTCCTGAGCCACCATGGATTGCGTAGACCAGGATGGAGACAGCCAATCATGACCCAAGCGGTGGAACAACGACGTGGGTTGGCGACAAATGTTGTTGATGTCTCAAGACCATTTTCCCTCAACTACCAATCAAAGCGCGCATGTAGTCCTTGGCGGGTCATTTAAAAGTTAGTTGGGGAGGGATTGGCTTGAGGAGTGAAGACTAAGAGAGGAAACTCCACCCTCCAGACTTCAGAGTAGACCGTGTGCGCACACGGCAATCTGTGGTTAAATGACATCTGGACGTTATACTCCGGACTCAATTTCTATTACCTAGAGTTGATTGCGTTTGCAAAGGGAAAAATTTGTAGAATTCATCTTCAATCACACCAACTTCAAAACTTGTGCTTTGCATCAAAACCACAGTTTCACACCCATAATTTTCTTTGAACAAATGCACAGTTTGCACCATCTGTCTTCGATTGTTTCTTGAACTCAAGAGCTTTTTAGTTACTTCACGATATTGTATGCCATGTGTTGTTGTTTCGGAAGGACGCTGTAAGTTTCGCGCTACTTTGCCCTATGATGATTGAATTCAAACGAAGAAAGACGTTACCCCATGCTTTAAGAGCACCAATAGAAGTTTCTCTATTGTCATACGCTTCATACATCAGTTGAAGTCGCTACACGCATATCCATTTGCTCGATACTGCTGAATGCAGTCTGTTCCACATGGAGTGATCACATTACTAGCCAACAAAGCTTGCAGCAAGTTTGCGGACCCTTCCTGTGATCTGAGAGGGAGAGGGAAAAAAATTTGGGCGGAGTTCGCTCGTAGTCAGAGCATATTGTCCAAGTGATCTCTGACTATGCTAATGCTTGCATGAAGATGCTCATGAACTTGCACAGTATTCTCTCCATACAGAAATCGAACTTCACCTTCATTAGAAATGGTTACTAAGGGACCACTAACTACCCCGACATTCAGGCAGATCTATCTGGAGAAAAAGAAGCTGTGAAGAACAAGATCTGCTAAGCAGCTTCTTCAGCACCAAGAGAAACTAAAGAGAGCAACTGCATAACCAGAATGAAAAAAAAAAAAAAAACTTGCAATTTGCCATGATTTCAACCATTGGAAAGTCAGACCGACCAACTAAACGAATGCTAGGCTTTTGAATCAATGACAGTTGATGTATGCATTACAAAAGATAAACAATTTGGCTTCCCAATTATTAAAAACTGAAGCTCGCACATTCAAACTCCAAATTCGCTAGTATGACATCCAGGGAAGTCTTTCCCCAGGTAAAGAAGCCCTTCAAATCGGGGTAGGATATTGTCATAAATATGAATAATTCCCATTTTTCTGGGGTTACCAATATGCTTTGATAGAACATGACAAACTGTGCCTAAAGCTTACAGATCATTCAATATGCAGGACAACTTAACCTGTCATCACCTGTTGTGGAAGAAGTGGAACTGCTCTAGTCAAATACCTATGAAATAGATCAGCGTACACACTTTGAACAACTGAATCTTTGAATTCAGACAAAAGAAAGGCTTCTAAAGGTGCTCAACGGCCTCGGTGCACATAAGATTAGTGTTCAGCATAGAAGTGTAATCATCGTGTTAGAGCTTGTGTTTGGATGTGACAAGATACCATTGAAGAGAAACAGGGATGCATGTGCGAGGACAGTTTCCGTGTATATTGATCAGTAATATCTACAAGTGGTGCGTAGCAAATAGTTAGGCATTCCCTCATGTGTCATTGGATGAACAGATAGTGTACAGTTAGAGAGACGTATTTCACAGTTAATCGGTTGATTGCCACAAATGCCCAAATACAGGAGTTCAGATTGAAGGACTAGATCATATGCTCCAAATATAACTGAACTCTATGAGCTGCTTGTGTGGAAGGAAAGAGCTCAGTTGACACGTGCAAAGATTCTTCCTCGTGGATTTCCATCCTAAAAGTAATTTTAGTAGCTTTTTCTTTCCCTTTCTCTGTCTTTCTTCATGTTTTGAGATCAAACAAGGGGTCTCAGCAAAAGCGAGGGGTCTTTAGCCAAGTATTCTATTGCCAACTTCTTCTGCACATCAGTTGGCCTCCTCATGACGAATGAATTGGACAAACTTAGATCTAATTTCCGGTGGAATACGGATAGGACGGTAGTTCTTGTCAAGCCAAACAGCCGTAGCCTTTGCTTCCAAAATAGGCTGTAGAACATTTACAAAAGCATCTCAGCGCCAAGACAAGATCTAGGATGATATAGAGAGATGTAGATAAACAGACCTCGTTGTTTGGCAGTCTGAAAATGAAGTGATCAAAGTATAAGCGAGCGGCCGATGAGTTAGAGACCCTCACCTTTACAACGAACCTGTCCCCACTCTGGTCGCAAAAGGAAGGACGACAAAACAACTAGTTAATGAATATTGAATGACATAACAATCACAAGCAAACACTTCTGCATATATTCATTTAGTCGTATATAGTGTTAAAGACAATGCTTTTTCAAAGAAAAATGTTCTGTAGTGTCTATTTGCATAGGAGGGACCTGGAGCATTTCAGTTCCTTACTGCCATCAGACAGCATATGTAGGTTCATCTGTCTCCCTAACAACATCAACAATAGCCAACCCTTTTTCCATTCACTCGGTGTACACATAAAAATTCTTCTATGCGATTGTGCCCTCTGTGGGACTATATCCCCTCATCTGCTCCTTAGAAATCTCCTTGGATTTCCCTCTCTTTTCTTATTAGCCCTTACCATACTATTGTCACATTGAAAGAGAATACTTCTACTTTTAAATGAATATGATAGAAATGCTAGCCAAGAGCAGAGGTACCCAGGATGTGCTCTATAATATTTTAAATTTTTTATAAGGAAAAAAAAAGAAAGCAGAGAAATGAAATGAAAGGCAAGAAGGGAAAGAAGACAAGGACAAACTCTGAAGGACCTCAAATATCTCGATTTTCCTATAGTCTTGTCATTGTTGCCACTAGATTGAACTCTATTTAGGTGCTAAATGTATATCAAGGATAGTTTTGGGCCAACATAAGGAATTATTGAACATTTTATAGGGCAAATACCAGCTCTGATTTTGATCAAAAGTGTGTAAAGTCTGCATAAATGAATCTAAAGTTGAGGAGGACTCCAAAGAAAGAAAGGGGAGGCATACCATGATTCATGACTAAATATCATTAAATTAGTGTTGAATTATCTTTGCAAGAAATTACAAATGAAAAACATACTCTTAGGGGAGCGAGAAATTGGAGTGACAACTCTGATAATGCCAGTGCATTACCAGTTCTGGCCACAGCATCAGCGCTTACACCAATCATTTCCAGAAGCTCGTGTCGACCTGATTTAGGACCAAAATAATTAGCTCTGTCATTGAATCATGCGCAGACTTGTTAATCTAGTCGAATAAAAAAAGCTATTCAAGCTGCACAAACGACAAATAATCAGAAGGAGAACCTTCAACTCTCAGTTTCGAACCACGAAAGCAGGGTGCCAAAAAATGCCTTTTGAGACGAGTCATTATTGTCTTATGATTAGCATACTCCCATCCAAGGAAAGAAGCTCAATTAGAAAGAGAAGTAGGAAACAGTATGTGGAAGTATGAGATTTTGGCTATTACTAACCCTAGCAGAATATTATAAATTGGACTGGAGTTCTCCTTTCTATCGCTAGTAAGTTAAGACCGCTCCCAAAGCTCTATGTGGGACATTGCATACAAATGTTTCCTGGTTTTGACATATGAATCCCCAGAAAAAAGGAGAAAACTGCCAGATCACAAAAGTTATAGCAGCACAGCTGACAAACTAATGTATGGAGATTGGAGAAGATTGTTATCTAACCAGACCAATATCTTCCAAGCCATTTTGTTCCATTTCCGTGAAAAACTCGAATCTTTGTCTCTAGAATCTCTTACATATCACTAATTAGGGCACAACCACAAATTCTAACATTATTCCCCTAAGTTATTCTTATTACGACTGTTTGAAGAGAACCAACCCTGTAGTCACATTGCTCTTACCAGCCTTTGCCAGATGCTACTCAAATGAGGTGACACGAGTATGAGACTGAGCTTATCCCCTTTTATTCAAACCTTCCTCAAGAAGAATCTCGACCACACAAGGGGGCAGGACCGGAGGCAGGAAATGCGTTTGCATTCAAAAAATTTCATCAACAATGCAAATGCTTTGAAAAGAAAAAAATCATGGATAACTTAGAAACTACGAGGATCACCATGTTGACAGTAGCTCGCGTAGACTGCATTGTTCACCACACCATACTGATCCAATTCATAGTCACGGACCTTGAGCTCCACAACAATGAACCCACTCATTCTGCAAAAACAAAAAAATTGCGAACCTCATCAGTCATCATCACCACTTGATCATCCTCTCTAATCTTTCTTCTTCATGTTTTGCAGGCAATTCTCTTGCTCGGATTCTATATGTAACTCTTTCAAATCTCCATCCGCCTTCGAATTAATAGCTTCAAGCAAAGTTAGCTAAGTCCCTACAGTAGAATAATGCAAGCGGGGAAAAGGGAAAATTCTCGCAAACCCAATCAATGCAAGTAAGATTCATCATCGCAATGCCCAGATAAATGCATTCGACAAAAGTGGCGAGTACCCCGTGCCACCTTTGAGATCAAGAAATGCCGACGGCGCGCATCGGCCCCTCACGATGTACAGCGGCCGGAGGCACGTCGGCGTCGGCTGGGAGACCGGGAAGGCCGGCGCCGGACGACGAAGAGGGAGCGAAGCAGCGCTGGCACGGGGCAGATGGATGGTCATGTGCGGGGGCGAAGCCGACGCGAGAGCTTGCAGCATCTTCGACAGTCGTGGTCCGATTCAGCAACCGCAAAGGACGGGAAACCGCGGACGAGGAATGGATTGTCCAAACAAATCACCCTTTTCGCATTTTATTCTGAATTCAAAGGGGGGTGTCGATACAATCCATGCAGCAAAAATTTAGGTGGATTGATTTCGCTCCGGCATCACCAAATCGCACTGTTTAACTTAACGGAAGGCGTACCAGACATATGCACGGCTCTCATCCGACGCGGACGACCTGGGAGGAATTGAACCCAGTTTAATGGGCAATTTGGATTGGGCTTGGGCCAAGCCCCAACCAAATATAGGCCCAATATCCAATGGGCCACAGTCAGGCCCAACAGGGCTGCTTTTGATAAGGGGGTGCATGGCGATCATTCTGTTCCAAAAGTAAATTCTATTTCTAGATGAGTTTTTGAGCAAAAAAATACGTTTGATAACAACATAAATTTATGATCCTTGAACAGAAGTTCGTTTAACAACAGTTGAAAATTTTTACTTCTAGAATAAAAGTAGGCGGTGGTTGGCGATGATCGGCGATGGTCGACGGCGGCTGGCAATGGTAGTTGGCGGTGGCGGCAGTGATCATTGGCTATCAGTGATGGTCAGCGATAGTGGGCGATGGTCGACGGTGGTCAGCAGCGATGGCTAGCGCTTGGAGGAAACACCTAGCGACTTTTACAAGTTTTCTATCTCTGATTTTTATTTCCCTAGAAACTATAATTTTCTGTTTCTCATTTTACTTCCAAATCTATTTCTGAAAAATAAAAAAAAAAATAGAATTACGTTAACAAACGAGTTTCTGTTACAGACCTATTCCAAAGATAATTTAGAACAGAAATAAATAAGTAGAATAGTTGTCATGCATCCCCTAAGGACGATGGCAAGTCAGATTAACTTGTGTTTCTTGACTCACCCCAATTTTTTTGGTTGAAATCCCAAACCCTTATTACCTAATTCAATTGGTGTTTAGTTTGGAGTTTCCTAATCATTAAGGTCTTCATCGAATACGAGCTGAGCCCATTCGGATTTAAGAGCTTTCATAGCACGACATTCCTGTCCGTCCAGGTCAATATTCACGAGTTCACTATTATTGTTTTTTCTTTCAAAAAAGAAAATAAAAGAATTCACGATACTCGACACATGATGATCGATTCTTCAAATAGTTGGAATATGGTAATTGAATCTTTATCGGGGAATGTTGTACTTGATATGGTTTCTCCAGCTCAAGGAGCTGGCTCCTCAAAATGCGGCCAATTATTTTACCCCCACCAATCACACCAAACCAATTGTCGCCCCTTTTGTGTCTAGAATGCACAGTCTAAATATGGCATTAGAAATATTTGAGAAAATTACAAAAAAAAAAAG
>JANUWG010000563.1:0-11275 GCA_025175695.1 Eugenia klotzschiana
CTGAACTCTCTCTTCACGAAGGCTTAAAGCCCTCTCCTCCCCCCTTTCTGAATTTTAAAGGCTCTAAAGCCTTCACGAAGCCTTCACTAAAGCCTTCACGTGAAGGCTTCTGCAGAAGGGGGGGCCTCCGCGCTTAATTATTGCCCCTGTTCGGCAGGGGGCCTGCCGAACAGGGGCCTCTGTTCGGCACTGGGCCTGCCGAACAGAGGGCTGTTCGGCAGGGGGACTGCCGAACAGGTCCCGTTCGGCGCCCCTCCTGCCGAACGAGACCCGGTTTGGTAAAATTGTTTTGACCGAACCCTCTTTGGTAAATATGTTTTTATCCGAACCCTATTTCGAAAAAAACCCGAGAGCAGCCCTCCATGTGAATAGGACCACAAAGCAGCGGGTTTGCGTCGGCTCGAGAGCACTTGACCAATTTTTTAGCTTTTTGCCTATAACCGAAAACGAGAACCGGGGACAACCAGATTTCGAGCGGCTCGAAAAGCAGCGACTGTGTTTTGGTTTGCCCGGCCGACAAATGGGGGCCAAGATTGGGCACGTGGCGCGCTCGGGGACGATCGAACTATCAACGACCATGCCTCATTGCCTCGGCCTCGGACCCACTTTTCCTTCGTGAGAATGGCAATCGAGAATCGACAAGACGACCAAGGAAATAAACAAGGAATCATTTCAAAAGTCGCTCGATGCTAACCCCAGACATATGAATTAAAAGGACGAAGCGCATCGGTCATGTAGCTCTCTCTAAAGCAAAATCTTTAGTTGCTGCAAAAAAAGCTTCAAGATCGAAGATGTCGTCTTCTTTTACTAGACGAAAATGTTCCAAGAGTAGGAATGTACAAGAACGCTACATACACTTGAGGCCATGACACAACAACGAGAGCCTCTACATATCCCATCTCACAATGACACAAATGGAAAGCTCCCTTGTATCAGCAAAAGGCCATGATCGTGTTCGCGCACCTTCGCGATCCATTGCCATTTCCTTTGGGTCGAATCGCCCCCTTCTTGTTTCTCGCTTCGGTTTCCTCGATCAAAAATGCTCGTCAAGAAAGCGTCGAAAGAGCTATCTACGTTTGATCTGAAACACCCTGTTGTACCAGATCGAATGGAGCGTCATGTAAAACAGGTCGTACTTGACAGGCTTCACATGCCATAGAAAATGCCGCTGAACCCTTCTTACTCCGAGCTGCATCTCCTTGTACTTCTCCTCTGGTATTGAAAGCAATACGTTCTTCAGATTTGGAATGTCCTTCTCGGCCAGGATCACGGAGAACGCCCCCCAATCGAGAACCTCGAAAAATGGTGGCACGAAGTTGTCAGATATTATCACCGGCACGCACTCGTAAAAGACGGCTTCGACCACACGAGGGCTATTCACCTCATGACCCTTGGGGCATATGCAGTACTTGCTACTCTTCATGTGCTGGATGTAGTTCATCTTGCTTGCAACACCAGGAGGCATTGGACCCAAGATCTTCATATCGGGGTCTTTATCTTTCCAATGTTTAAGCAGAATCGGTCGTAAATACCCGTGATTATTACCAGCATAGAACGCAAGAATGCGCCTCTGAGACGGAGGTTTCCCACCAAGATCTCTGAGAGGATTTCTTGCAGAACGGACATATGTTTCTGGTAGAGACACATCTCTCCCTATTTTGAAGCCTGCGGTTACATCAGCATTGCATAGTGCTTTGATGCATCGTTCCATATGATGCCTCGTCTCATAAGGAGCCTGAAACAAAGCAAACACTGGGTAATAAGACTTGGGTGTGGATAGAGTGATAGCATTGATAATCAAAAGAATTGCTATCACACAAATCTTTTACATCTCCACCGATACATTTAAATGACAGAAGCCCAGGTCAACACAGAATTTTTTAGTACTTACTGGTTCTGCAAGCCACACAAATAAAGGAAATGAGGATAAGAAATAAAACATCAATGGCGTACCCAGTCATGACAGGCCACTAAAAAGTGGTCGGCCCCTCCTGTTCTGTTGAAAAATGGGTATCTTGCTGATATCTTGTCAGTGTACCGCTTCAGATATTGGCGTAGATTTGTCCGATTGTGAGAATTTCGAACATAAACTGCGTACTCTAGCATTCGTGAACTGAATGGCATATAGAACAAGTGAGGTTTTCGAGGATCCTTCACTACAAATTGTTTGTTCCCCTCCATCAGCTTCATGAACCATCCTTCTGAAGCATATAAGCCTTTGAGTATTGGCCGATGGAAGACGGGTCTTTCTCCTTCCTTGTAAACATAGATTTTAAGCATGTGTTCCATGAGCTGGTAACTCCTAAAATACAATAAAAATAATTTCAATTTCAAATGAGAACCACAAGCATCCTTGCCTGTCCTGTATGCACAAATATTGGAAAGTAAGATGTGGATCGGTTACAAACTGAGCAAGATAATTGTAGCCCGAAGAGGAGGCCTGGACCTGACATTGATATTCTGTGCCTAGCTCTCAACTTATATTCAAGCTAAATAAAGTAAGTTCTGATAATGGTCTGATTCTTGTTGGCTCTCAGTGAAAATTAATTGCTCTCAACTTGCTGACATAGGAACTACGGACACATCTCACAGTTGAATAGGACAAGAGCTTGATTTAGCATCTCCATGTTTCTGGGAGTAAGTGGAAGAACTGAAAAGCCACATAATTCACTTCAGCTGCTCCAAGGACAAATTAAAACTAAAGCATCTTAGTCAGGTCAATAAGCCAAAAACTAGCTCCTCCTGATCACACATCACCTATGCCCCCATAAAAGTGCAGTTGCAGGCAATGAAATATTGGAACTTCTTCTGGTTAGACACTTAGTTGATAAAAGGAACTACACTGTGGGGAAGCTGACGACAGATTATGAAACTTCCTGCAGCAATTACAAAAAGCAACTGGCTACCATACATGATTATTATTTTACAATTCTAACTCAGTAGAGGCAAGTCCCTATCACTCCGTCCTCTACTGTTGAGGCCTCCATTGACATGACTAGGGTCAATAATGCTAAAGCAAAATAGAAGCAATTTTAGCATATCAGCATTCACTACGCAAGACACCTACGTTAATTAGCAAACAAGACTTTTCCTTATCTTCAAAAATTGCAAGAAAATTTTCATACTTGAATTGAATATGCTCACCTTATGAACATGGAAACATTCCGAAAAAGAGGGGAATAAAGTTCTTGATTGTTGACAGCAACTCGAGCATTCTCAATTTGCACCTTTGCAGCTAAAATTTCCAGATCCCTTATTGAGGACCATCTCGGCCTCTACAAGCACGTAAGTCGGTTTAGATTTGCAGAAAAAAGTGAAAGAGTTGTAATCTAATTCTTAGTCCTATTAGTGAAATGTACATACCATTGATCTAGAAGAAACTCGGTGCCGCACATATATACGGTTCATTTCCTCTATAGTTGTAACTGATTTTGGTGGCATATCACACCTCATTTTCTTCTTCCCTGGATTGATTGTAGCTGATGATTGATTTTGCGAAGATGTATGAATATTTTGTGTACCAGCAAAATTAAAGGAATTAGTTGCACTCCACATCAAGTCTTTCGTATTGTTCGTGTCAGAGGGTAGAGCCCCGGCAGGGGTGGCGGGTGATGTAAGTGTTGTGGAATGGAACTCAGTTTCCAAATCTTTCAACGTTTCTCGAGGCAAAGTCAAAGTTTCTGATTGAATAGCATCTGATGATGTTCTGTTGTTTGATTCAACATTCTGCTCCAAAGAGACTCCATGACTATCACTTGCCACGACTGGGACAAAAGTATGATTTTCAAATTCTCTGCCCTGCATTACCAGATTCTTGCTCATCTGCATGATTTTATCAGAGGAAAAACCACCCTCTTCACTTTTAGCTGCACCCATTTCAATTATATGATCAATGCTGCCTTCAGGTCTGTTACTTTTCTCTTCTTGTCCGTCCACTCGATTCTGCCCATCATAATGCCCAATGTCCTCTCCTCCATTGAAGTTCTTATTGCTGTTAAACACTCCAACAAACATGAGAGCTTTTGCGGATTCTGAAATGTTAACCGTAAGAGGGTTGCGAACCATCATGGACTTAGCAGAGGAATGCGTGTTCAAGAAGGTGCCATTGTCACCAGTCAAAATCTTTGGATCAGGTAACAAAGACTGAAGAGCATTTCCATATGGAAGCAGCAGAGACTGAAACATCAAGTAAGTAGCAGCCACTAATGCCACTAGAAAGAGCCATCTCCTATTTTTGCCTAGGAAGAGCATTTGAAATTTAACGCCCAGCCCCATAGCAGGAAGAGGGGGATCCACACCAACACATAAGTTCAACGTATCATCTTCCTAGGAAAAATGACACGGCTTTTTTTCAGTTCTGCAGCAAGAGTTGATGTTAAAATAGTCTCAGTGAGGAGAAACCCCGGAAAGGGAAAAGTAAAAGAAGCAAATATTATACAGGCAAAGCTTTAGAAAACCAACCATGAGTTTCTGATGCAGGTATCTAGCACTAGTCACCACACAGAGGCAAAAAGAACCGCAGGGTGAACACACTTCAAAGTTTGAAATGATTCTAGGCGACAAGTAGAGACAAAAACATATTACCATTTTCCTTACTGGAATGAAATCGGCATGCATGTTAATCATACAGAAATAATCGAAGCACACTCATTCTCAATGTCAACTGCGCATCACCCAATTACAGATTAACCGCATATTTACTTGGATAAACACCAAATACCGAGAACCATTGTATGGAGAAAGGGCTTTCATTGCTTTTCAAACAGGACATCCCCAGATATATATATACTCAGCAAGCGCCCACCAAAATCTAGCCAGGTAATACGGGCAATCAACCACAAAGGAAGAAATCTTATATGCCTCTGCAGCAGAGAAACCATCTCAAGCCAAAAAACACAGGGTTACATATTAAAATACCGATTTTAGCACAACAAAAGCGAACAAGATTGTCGCATAATTCGACCCGAGCAGGTGCACAGCAAGAATCTGAAGCAGGCTCTTGAGGGCTTTCTGCATTCAAGCAAATTCAGAAGCAAAATGAGAGAAGAACTCTTACTCGTCCCGAATCAGCGTGCCAGTCCGAAGCAGTGCCAGTGACGAGTCACCGAGACGAAGCAACCCAAAACTACTCCCGACCTCAGCAAGCAGCTAACTTCAACGCGATCAGAACACTGGAAAAGCGAAAATGGCGTCATGCCCAACTTATTCTGGAAGTAAACAATAATCAACGACGCAAGTCTGATTCAGACTCAAGCGTGGGGCACTGGCTTCTCGATGAAGCTCAGAGAAACAGCATCACACCCACCAGAAATTTTCCGATTTAAAAATGTGGGATTTGTACATTCGAGACCCAGCAAACTGGACAGAGATTAGCTTGACAGGCTACCCTTCCTCATATGAGCTGCTCAGAGAAAGATCTCTTTTTTTAAACTTCCACCACTAAACAAACAAACAAACATTCTGATCCTTCCCACGGTCAATTTAACTATTCTTCTCGAACTAATCAAGTGATTGACGATGCTAACATCGATGACTGTCGGCCAAAACATCAGTTGAATCGATTCATGGGTCTTCTTCAGCGCTTGCTTGCTATCCACAGTCGCAGCTGTAGATGTGTGTGGCAGGAGTTGCGATACTCACTGTGGGTTGTTGAATGCTCTTCAGAGAGCATTTAATCAAAGGAGAGACGCCACCACCAGGGCCAGCAATTTGTCTGTCTTGCTCATCAATGGCTATGACCAGTGCGGTCAGATTTCAATTTTTTTTCACTTTCCCTCTGTTTAATTGCACGAGTCACCAGCACCACCATCCGTGGCTTGCCTTTGCCATGTTCTTTGTCGGGGATTCTTCGTCTTCTTCCACGTTATCTCATTAGAGCAAAGACGTACCGAAATGGTGTGGTCCGTGCAAAGATATCCAACTATAAAAACAGAATTACCGTGGCACGACGGTACGATGCCCTGGAATGCGTACGTGGATGGACTGATCGACCCGATGCATATACTAAAATTGATTTAGACAATCGAATTCGATAGGTGGGACTCATCATTTTCAATGGTCCAGATTCGATTTAGAAGAGACTTCCGTTGAGACACGCATCGTAATTACATAACTAGAAAATTTGTAGTTATCTTATGACAGAGGGTAGGAAGTTGATAATTTTGAGGATGCGCACGCTCATAATCTTGTCTTTGTTTTTTAATCTTCTGTTATTGTCATTGAATGCAAAGATAGTTTGATAAGCTAAATATGTCTTACCTGACTAATTTTTTTGAGATTAAGATGTATTTTGGCTTTTCACTATAAGAGTAACCTGTGAAGAGTTTGATTAGAACAAAACTACTACCAAATGTTGTCAGCAAATGGAGCTACCACTCTTCACATGAAAGGCTACTTCATTGCAACTTGAAAGCCCGGAAGAACGACCAAATATTTCTCACTAGCACGTTGACGTTCCATCCCCGCGATTTTCCGAGAGTGACCGGACCACTGATTGATCTTTGCAGAATATAAGTCTTTGATTACGGTGTCATATTTACAAAATTGGCATCGATCAACTTGACGGATTCCATAATCCAGATGAAGAAAAGAGGACAGCTGATCGAATCAGTCAGGCGCTTGCAGATTAATCCAAATCCCGCGAAAGCCACGTCTAATATGGCCGTGATCCAAGGCTCACAAGCTAAAGCACAGTGCTAACCTTAAGCGAGGCATGTGACCCCCGACATGATCTTCATCTCTGATTACTGATTTTCCAGTCTCTTGAACAACCAAATCTTGCTTCCTTGGCTAATCAAGTACTTCTGAGTCTGTTGGTTCCCGTTTCAGCTGTACCAGAAGGCCAAAAAAGTCGCTGCGTCATGTGGTTTTTAGCTGAAAGATTCTGTTGTGCCATATTGAGTGCAGAACCATGTGAAACAAGTCGTATTTCGCGGGCTTTTTGTGCCAAATGAAATGCTTTTGCACCATTCGAACTCCCATCTGCATCCGAAGGTAGTCTTCTTCAGGAATGGATAGCAGGATGTCTCTCAACTTCGGAACATCACTCTCTTTCACAAACAAGGAGAATGCCTCCCAGTTCAAAACCTCGAAGAAAGGAGGCACGTAATTGTCCGATATTATAACAGGGACACACTCGTAGAAAATGGCCTCGATAATACGGGGTGTGTGAACTTCATAACCTCTGGCACAAATGCAGTACCTGCTGCTTTTCATGTATTCCCGATAAGCTCTTTTGCCGTCGATATCACGAGCCATTGGCCCTAAGATTTTCATGCCCGCTTCCTTATTTTCCCAGTAATGGCGCAGAATCGGCCGGAGATAACCGTGCATGCTTCCTGCAAAAAAGGCCAGGATGGCTCGTTGTGAGGGGGATTTGCCACCGATGTCTCTTCCAGGATCCTCCACAGAGCGCACATATGTCACCGGCAGAGTAGTGTCCTTGCCTATTATGAATCCTCTGGCGACATTCGCATTGCAAAGAGCTCGAATGCAATTCCCCAGAGGTTGCCTGGTTATTTTGGGCGCCTGAAAAGCCAAAGTTCATGTTAGCTTAAGGATTACCCGGAAAACTTGGCCTTCACTTATTTCAAATCAGTTTCAGGGATATTACTTGCACACTCGTCACTTTTCTATTTCATTTTGTTTTTTCTATCAACAAGGCCATGAAGTGTTTGAAATGATATTTTTGACTTTCTAAGATCATATTCCTGAAGTCTAAAGCCATCCAACGAAAGGATAAATAGCTTGTAATTGGCAATGGACCTTCCAAGACGTGATAATCTAGCAGGCCACTGCTATCCTAGTAAGCAAGATCAAGAAACGTACTTCAAAATTTAAATATTATTCAAGAGGATTATATTGTTCCGGCCTCAAAATTCTAGTAATAAGCAAAATCAAGAAAGCTACTTCAGAAAGTAAATATTAGAATGGTTACACGTTTACCCAGTCATGACAAGCGACGAGAAAGTGATCCGCTCCTCTGGTTCTATTCCAGAAGCGATATTTACCAGAGATCAAATCGACATAGTTCTTGAGGTGTCCCTCTAGATCTCTGTGACTCTGCGAGTTGTTATTTTCTAGTGTTTTCCTCAGCATTTGTGAGCTGAAGGGCAGGTAAAACAGGTGTGCCTTTCTCGGGTCCCTCACGACAAATTTCTTGTTTCCCTCCATCAGTTTCATAAACCATCCTTCAGAGGAGTATATTCCCCTCATCTTTGGCTGGTGAAATATCGGTTTCTCTCCTTCCCGGTAGACATACACTTTAAGCGTCTTTTCCATCAATTCATAGCTCCTGTAAACAAAACGAAGTAAGTAGCCACATAAAATAAACTCAAAAAGGACATTTGCTCCATTAATGAAGAGTATCCACAGTAAGTAACATGAGCATCAATTAAAGGAAGCAGTTCACGAAGTTTTAGTCTCGGTAAGGTTGACTATAAAAAATCAATGGCATTTTAGATACTGTTTAGTAATTGAATTAACTGTACACAACTGAATACTCCAGTACAAATTTACCAGTCTAACCCAAGAAATAAAAAATGATTCATGTTTTCCAACAGTAATTTAACAGGGCATTTCAACAATTGAGATCCTATATATAAGCCGCTCGACTGTCGTGCATTACAAAATAGTAGAGAGAGTTTAACTACCTTTTAAACTGGGAAATATTTCTGAAAACATAACCTGTGAGTCCCGCAGTATCGGCCGTAATAGGAGCCTTCTGGATCTCTAACTTTGCAAATAGTAGTTCGCGGTCGCGGACAGAAGACCATCTTGGTCGCTACTGCCAACAAAAAGCACCGGTCATACTACGACATAATCACATTTCCTTGGCAATTTTCATCTTCAAATTCAAAGTCATACCAAGGAATTTGAAGAATCAGCACTCTGTCTCAACATAGATACCATTTCTGATATCAACATGGGCTTCACATTTAACCTCTTTAACGCTCTAGCCATTGTAGACTTGTCATCCAGAGTCGCAGATACAACTCGCAGCTTGTTGGCATTTCTCGTCGCTTCTCGCTTGGTTGGCATTCCGAAATTGCTTATGCTGGAGAAATCTGTCCGAAACTCCGAGATAGATCTTAAATCTGCATCCTCATCAGGTAAACCCTGTGCAGGAGATTTAGCTGGTGAAAGTAGAAGAGAAGCAAAATTCACAGATGAAATCATATCTTTTCCTGCATCATCTACCTTTCTTGAAATGGCAATCAGCTTGGTAGCCTCCTCCACAGTAGACACGATATTTACATCATCATCATTTCCAGTCTGCAAATCCTTTTCATGATGGACACTCATCATGGATACGGAGCTTTCATTCAAGTTGCTACTTTTATGAGGTGAGAAAATATCGTCCAAGTTCCTCTGAGCCTTGTCGGCATCTTTCACTCCGATATTCTGAAAGCTGCTCTCTTCCTCCGAATCAGAGCCGGCAAACTCATCAGACTCCTCATGCAATACGTAAGAGTCAGGTGATTTCAAGTTGTCCGAGATGGTGGCATTGCTCATTGACACCACCGCCGAACCAGCTCTTCCCCCGACAACGAATGCAAATCCTGTTCTCCTGTGAGGGAGTGTGGAGTATTGAAACACGACTAAAGCTGTGACGAACATGCCAGTGATGAACAGCAGCCTCCTCATATCCACAAAAGCAAAACCTTAGACCAAAAGCAGCAATCTCCAAATTGTTTATTTATTCATTTAGTTTCCAAAGTAACAGAGTTGAGAGAGTTCTTCCGCTTATACTCCGACAACGACCTGAAATATTAAAGCAATAAGTAGCTATCAACAAAGGAAAGACAGCCTCACGAGGCATGAATGTAATGTCTGTAAATCAAAATCAACACGAACCAGAAAACCAAAACGACAACTCAAGAAGAAGGAAACAATCTTACTAATCAACCCCCTTCACATACACACCCATTAACCAAATGGTTCTCCTTGGTGCTCACTGCTCGCTTAAACTTGGAATTGAAACATCATCACACCCAAAGGGATGATCTTGGCAGGTATCAAAGAGTGCCATTCAAAACCCCAGAACTTGTTAAGAAAGCCAGTCCCTTCTAAACGATGAGGCAGCGATTACACATCTTGATCCTCTCAAGCTCAATCCTAAAAGGGGCAAGCTTTGGGTAGAACCGTATTCAGTCTATTTGAGCAAAACACGAGAAAGAATCTTAACTGAAGCGAACTTGAAGGTACATTTACTTCGATTGACACTCCTCGGAAAGTTTCAACTTTTTAAGATAACGTCAGTAAATCTTGCGAGCACGAGGAACTTAAGCCTCTGCAACCGAGAAGCAAGAACTCCAGCCACAATCATTTCCTCAATCGATCAAAAGAAGCAAATGGGGAAAGTTGCGGCGATCAGGAGGGGGACGTTTCGACTCAATGGTTCAGCTTCCATTGTTAGACAAGAATGGGTACCTGTGAAGTTCGCTGTACAGCATTCTGAGCTCTTTTGACTGTTGTCGGTCACCGTGCCGAGCTCTTCTAACAGCAATTGACCCTGTTACGGAATATACAGCGTGATTTTGCTTTGGCTTCTGCCCGACCGAATCTTCTGTGAGGTTTGCTCTCTGGGGAAGTTTGGCGCACCGTCCTAAATATTTTACTACTTCTATTTAAATTCTAAAACTTGCAATTCCAATATATTTCGAATCTTTTTATTTACTCCGCTAATGTTAATGAAAAATCCCATAATTTTTTTTTATCATTTTTAATCCTGCATGATGGTCACATAAAAAATAATTGAAAAAAAAATTAACAAGAACTGAAAATTTCAATAGACCTCGCCAGCCTTGCCGAAGTCCAATAAAGTTATCAATTACTTTTGCCGAGATATTACAATCCAAAATTAGTTGTAAATTCATCATGGAGAATTTGGTAAATCAATTTAATTAAAGTTGGCACTTTTTTTAAAAAGGGTTGGTAAATATAAAGTGCTGTTGAGAAATGCAAACAAAAGCTGTAAATATAAGGAAAGTTGGCAAATAAAAAAGTAAAAATAATGTCCGTAAGTAATTCGTTTTAAAGTAATATAACCGACTATTATGTGATAATATCTGAAGGTGGTAATATCTAAGAGGAGATTGTGAAAATAATGGGTTGCTAACCAAGGCAAAAAAAAAATAATGGTAACTCAATTGGAAGTCGTTAAATTATATAAAATAATCATTGGTAAGAAACTCACATGAGAATTGACAACGAAAGTTAATATAACAAAATTTGGTAATCACCCTAAGTAAGGCCAATAATTTTATCAAAGAGT
>JANUWG010000564.1:0-11269 GCA_025175695.1 Eugenia klotzschiana
CGTCGTCGGTGTGCGGCGAGGGTCTGCGCATGGAGAGGACTCTCTCGAGCATCGGAGCGAGAGTGTGAGAAGTGAGCGATGCGAGCGTGCGAGCGTGACCCGGAATCTTCAGATTGTTTCGATCTCTCTCTCTCTCTCTAGATTGTTTCTATCATCTTTATCTGAATTTAAATCAAACCCCAAGATTTATCTAAATCGCACATTTGGACGAGAATTCGTATCTTTTAACATTTCAATCCTGTTTGTATTGAATATAATCACCGGCTTTCTTTTTTAAATGCTTTTATCTCTGACAAACATTTTTTTATCAAAATTTCCCACACGTGCACCAGAGAAATGAATGAGAATTCGTATCTTTTAACATTTCAATTCCGTTCCCATCGAAGATAATTACTTGACGAACGAATCCGTTTGCTGAATTCGAATCCAAAACTGCAATTTTTTCCACCTCAGTGCGAACTCGAGATAAGCTGTTTACAGCGAATTAAACATCGTCAGACTAAAAAAACATCAGAGATGACCCCGAAAAAAAAAAATCTCTCAATGAGTAGGTAATTCATAATTTGTCTTAGATGGTGGCTTTCGTGTTTTGTGTAGTGGAATAAATAAAATTGAAAATGAATTGTAATGGAAGGGAAGGGAAGGGAATGTTGATTTAAATATCTTGTTTGATAAATTGTGGGAACGAAACGAAACGAAACGAAACGAAACGATCATTCTTTTGTTTGGTCATTAGAAAAAATGTCGTGGGAATAGAACACAACGAGGAATTTTTAGCAAATTTATTTTACACTGTTTTTTGTGTTATAGTAAAATAATCGAATTCTTAATCAACAATTATTGAGTAATAATCATATTATTCCTTACTCATAATCAATTGATCGTAATATAAAAATAAATAGCTATCTCAAATAATTGAGAAGTAGAATTATCGATACTTCAATTATAATAACTGGTTTTTCAATATTGATCACACTACTCATCGATCATATTTAATCAGATATTGTTAACAATTTTACTATAGTTGAAGAATAATAATTCAATCAGAATTCTTAATGAGTCAATACGAGTCATGCCATTCGTTCGCTATAACATATATTATTTTACTAGGATAATAAAATGCTATGATTAATTCGTTATTAAGTACTGTAACGACTTATTAGTTGCATCCATTGGAATGGTGATTCCAACTTCTAAATGTCCACCAAACATTAAAATGGAAATCCTTTGAACATGGCACGTGAGCGACAACAGCCGCCACTCTCATCCTCCTCCTGCCTGGCCTTTTTCCAAGGCGCAGAGGGAGGCAACGAAGGCTTCGGGAATGATCGCTTGCTGTTCCAGGTCTCTCGCACCCTCTCGGTAATAATCATCAGTTTCCCGTTCCATTTGAAATTGTGGTTTTTTGATGAAATTAGGAATGACCCACGTTGTTCTTGGCCGGAAAAACGTGATCTTTATGTCGTCGAATGATAGTTAACGGAGGATTTCACTCTGCTAAGTTCAGCCCACATATGTTTGACGAGGGATTTGAATGAGGAATGATAGACATATCTCTTCTATTTTTGTTTTGCGTCCTCTAGCTGGATGTGGATAAGTGCTGCACTCGATTTTTGAGTGAAGCTTCTTCATTTTGTGCTTTGATAACTTGACAGTTCCGGTCACTTCATCTATTTGAAAGCACTGCACATGGTTTATTTTTTGTTTCCGCAGATTGGATTATTGGATTGCGCGCTAAAGCTTACGAGCTCATATGTGGTATCACGTCCTGTGAATAATTTTCAGGTACAAATGTCTTTACTCTTTGTCTGCTCCTTGATATTGGGGAAAACGTTATGATGCTTGACAGAAGCTGGATGGTGGGTGATTTTTTTTAACTGATAGCAGGCAGTGAATTTCACGATTAGTAACATTTATCACTGCAGAGCGCAGACCTTTGAAATGTCTGTTTCTTGATGTTTCTTGGGACAAAAGTTCTGTCAATGGAGGTGACCTAGTTGGTTAGCGCTCTATGACCTGGTGGTCATGAGTTCAAACCGTGGCGTTCGCGTCAGGGTTAGGCGGCGTTCGCGCTAACACCAGTGTCTTACCCGGAGCACCGTGGTGGTGGGGTTCTGTGGTCTCCCCGAGGACTAGTCGTGCTTCACCGCTGGTTTGAGCGTAAGCTTGCCGACCGCGCGGACACCTCGGTCACCAAAAAAAAAAGTTCTGTCAACGGAACTGCAGGAATTGCACTTCTTTATGCTCATTTGCCTTGTCTTGGTTGGTGGATGAATTGACCTATGTAATCTAAATTTCGGCTTAACCCAATTGCGCTCGTGGAAATGTGGAATCTTATATCCAAGACTGTAGCAGGGGCCCTTATGCATATGGAAGTTGTATACTTTTTCATCTCCGGCATAATTTGTCTTTGCCACATCTTGCCTATCATTTTATGTTCTGGGAAATCTACCTTTCCTCTGCCGCAATTCTTAAACAGTTTCTAATGCCAATTGATGGCATTATGTACAGTGTGCTTATCATGGTGTGAGTTGCAACTGGGCAATGGACAAAAAGGATCCATAGAGTTCTGAGGAGCAGAAAAAGAAGCGGAAAAAAAATTGACCATGTATGAAGACCAATTTCTACTCAAGCTACTTGTTTTGAAGGTCGGTTCTTTACTGGAAAAATCGTTCCATTTGATTCAGTATGCTATGGTTGAGTTGGTTTTGGATAGGCTGAATGAAGAACCTTTGGTTTTCAAAATTAGTCAGAATTGACTTGTCCTTTGCAACTCTTTCTGACCATTATGCTAATGCGGTTTCTATTCATTAATATTTTCCTTACCCAAAGTGTGCACCGTTATGAGAATATCAGCACTTAAATCTGGCATGGGTATTAGTAGGGAGTAGGCTCTGAAGGTAATACTTACAATCTTTGTCGATGCTCATTTCCTTGAATTCACAGTTGAAGATGGGTCAATCAAGTCAGAGGGTACTGCTCAAGTTCAAGAAGTCCATGGGAGCATTATTGGCCGGGCTTCAATTGCTGAGAAGGACGTAGCTGAAGCAGAAATTGACATAACTGAATCTCTTATCAACTCTAGCATTCCAGGTGTCGGTGCAGATACAGAGCCTGTCCTTTATTCAGACAAGCATAGTATTTCAGTCGAGGTAAGTCTTGTTAATTAGCTCTTATTGTTGCAAGGCATATTTTGTCTTTCACGCTTTCATGCATTAAATATGATCTATTGTGTCCTGCTAAAATTAGGATACAAGGTGCACACGAGCTGTAGCATAACTAAGTTACAGTTAGTCAAATCTCTGGGGACTGTTTGACAGAACTGCTATGTGTATATCCCCGCAAGCCTTTCCATTTTAGATGCAATGAGTCAGAGTTGCAAGTGTACATTTGTCCTACAAGAGCCTTGGCATGCAGAATAAAAATCAAATGGTTGTTCTGTCTCTATCTTCATTTATCAACTGGTTTTGTTTGCTTAGTGCAGTATTAAGCGTTGAAGTTTGCAGGATCCCAGCATTTAGGAAGGTGATTTGAGCCAATAAACAAAATTGTGGCGGAAGCCACTAGGGGATAATAACAAACTTTATTCTCTCCATTCCTTTGCATGAACAATAAGCTGTATCATCATATATGTGTAGCATCATTAATGGAGTCCCATCTTCATGGAAGAGTGTAAGACCAATGTCTTTATACCTGGACTGGTCAAATAACCGGTCTAGGTTCTGGTTCACGGGTCAACTGGTTGAACTTCCAGGTCAATAAAGTTAGAGAATTTAATAAGTGAGTTTACAAATAAATATATCAGTTATGCTGATTTACACAAACAGCAATGACAACTCAAGTGGATACGGCATTCTCTTACCTACAAGGTTCATGGGGCTGAACACTATTTTTTTCGTTTTTTTTTATGGTCAGAACAATCCATTTTTCACCAAGTCAATAAATTGATCAAAAATCTGTGTGAACTGTTCGGGTCTAGGTTCTAGTTCGCGGGTCAACCGGTTGAACTTCAGGTCAGTAAACAGATAAATTTACAATATAACTATATTGGTTATGCGTATGTACACAAATAGCAATGCCTATTCCATGACACTATCTGAACTACAAGGGTCAGGGGTACGAACACTTGTTATTTTTTCACCAAGTCAATAAATTGGTCAAAGACCCGGGCAAACTGTGTGACCAGTGCACCGGGTTGAACGTTTGGACTGGGTCATCACTGGTTGTGACCAATTGGGGTATATAAAAGTACTGGACTGCACCATGGTCCGGTTCCCTGTCCAGCTGGTTGAACCGGCCAGTCCGGTCCTGGTTTGAAAACATTGTTTTAGACTATAGAATTAAGGGGTTGTAATGGTTCTTACAACAACCTAGAGGATGGCCACATGATCAATCATTTCACTTACTGCAGCAAAAAAAAGAAAGACATAGCATATAAAAGTTCTTACAAGAATTATTGAAGCTGTGAAAACTTGGATACCATTTATTTGTCTGTGGTATTATTCTTTTACTGAACCCCCACACTTAATTTAGGATCTCTCTCTCTCTTTTTTTTTGTTGGGGGTGTGGGGGGGGGTGTTGGGAGGGCTATATTTCCGTGACAGTAGAGCCCCAAGTACAAGAGTTGCCCATGAGTGCAATAAAATGTTCCTGGTAATCCATCACCATCAATGTGGCTCCAGACCTCTTTACCTTTTAAGATATCTTAAAGGTAATATCTGATTATTTAGCTTGGGGTTAAGCAAGCGCCTTTGCGATTATCATACACAACATCAAAGCTTTGCATTTGACAAATTATAAAAATATGTCTGTCAGTCACGACAAAGCTAAAGTTGAAAAAAATACTTGTTTGACATCATGTAGTCAGAAAGTTGCTTCTTTTGAGCTGATTTAGTCGGTGATATCACCATCGGTCATGTTAGTTTGTCCGAGAACATGCATCTAAAGATCTTGTAACCATTTGTTCTTTACTTTGACATATTTTCTCATCTTTACGTTTCTATGCAGGTAGGTTCTTCAATAATGCTTTTTGTAAAAGGAAAAGGGTATAGATTTATGACTCATGACTGTTTCAAACTAAACTCATGGCCTTAGTCCCTTATGATTTTGTATTTCATTCAACAGAGGATCTACTCAGAAGAAGATTGAGGAGGAGATGAAAGTTAAAATTGTATTTCCTTCATCAAGGAAGGATGACCACATTGGTAAGATTTTGGTTCTAGATAGAATGGATGCACAACCATTTACATACTTCCTTGTGCTCTCAAAGACATACTTATCTTTACTAGCTTGGATGCATATGACCTGATCGCGTTTTAGACTTCTTATCGAGTGATTCTGTCTCGGAATGCATTTCGTGATTGTGAATTCTTATTGTCTTCTATTGTACGCTTTACAATCTTTGGTAATTCCACAAGGTTATTTGACACAGTCATTGAAGGAGATTCCAGAGAATCTGTGAATTGTGCGTTGGAGAAGGTTCAAACTATAGTTGGTGAGGTAAGCTGTTATGATGATTCTAACAGAGTTTCGAATTTTTTTAGTATAATTGTATTCCTTAGTAACTAATTCACGAAAGCAAGCATCTATTGCCTCTAACTGGCACTCTCAAGCTTATAGCAGAATGTTGGATCAGTTTCTTGAAGTTGACTGGCCCAATTAGCCGTAAAAGTATTTTCAACTCCAAATGATGAAACGATATGTTGTCCTTGAATGTTTATTAATAGTTGCTCAGTGAAAAAGCTACACAGAACCTTTTGACGTTTATTTGCTAGTCCATCTCAAGTAAAATTACTTTCCTCAGTTCTTTTTTATTGATAGTTAGTGTCTTAGTTCCCAAATTTTGTAAGTTAGCCCATAGAGTTTGTGTAATTGCGTATCCATTGATGCAATTCATCATCTCATGTTTTGTTTTGGAAAATGTATGGTCCAATGAGTTGGCGTAGTCATGTGTTTGGTTTTTCTTTGAATATGGAGAAATTTTTGGTATGGGACCTTGCATGGTTGAACCTTTTTCACCATGAAGGACATGATGATCTTTGATATCTCCTGACATTCCCAAATTGCAGGCAGTTGAAAGCCCAAGTCTCGATTATTCCCATTTTGTTTCGCTTCCTTTGGCAATACACCCAACATTGGTTGACAAGCTTTTCAACTTTCAAAACTGTATACTGGGTACCAGCAATTCTTCTGCTGATGAGATCGTAGATAGGGATTCAAGTGAAGACAACTCTGAAGGAGAAGACAGTGAGCAGGAGTCCAGGGATGTTGCGGTCAAGCTTGAAGTTGCAGATCGGAAGGAACAAGTTAAGGTCAACATCACCAGCATACCGATTATTAGTTACCCCCCAAAAGCAACATCATCTTCCTCATTATCTGGTAAGGAAAAGCTTGTCATTCTTACTCTCAAGGGTCTCAGCAGTTTGAGTTGGTCTTCTGTTGGGTTGTTGTGGTTATTGGCGCCTCATGTCAAAATGCGCATATTCATACATGTAAGCCCAGAGACTCTCAGACCTCTGTCTTCATGGGGGTTGAAGTAATGCTGTCTTTCGTTCTTAATCGTGAAAATTTACTGATTTTTATGCTAGTGGCTTTGGGGTCCTTTTGATATCTCCTCCTCCTCCGCCTTTTACCTTTTGCTTTTGTTTCATCGACATGTAAGATGTATTTCTTAAAACTGATTCATACATGCATCTTCTTCAAGTGCACATTACTTTATCTATAATTTTTCGACTCTTCCTTGTTTCCCTACATGTTACCATCCAAATGTGCTATAATTACACTCAATTTGAGCTAATTTTTCAGACTTTGGGATTGACAAGTCCATATTTATTAAGCCAAAAACATTCCACTTTACTGTACTCATGTTGAAGTTGTGGAACAAAGATCGGGTTGCTGCAGCTGCTGAGGTTTTGCAGGTATATCATTTAATCCAACATAATGTTTGATTAGTGGTTAGTAGGTGAGTTTAACTATGGTAATTGGGATTATGGGTCTCTCTTATGCTCTTTATATGGAGCCATCTTATGTACTTTAGCAAGTCAATTGGGCAAATATGTAGTCTTTATCGAGTCTCTCTCTCCCTCTTTCTTGAAGAGCTGTAAGATATACATGGAATCAGAGCCTTCAATAGAAAGGACCCAAATCAAAATCCTAGATTCTGTTTCTTCTTGTCGTCAATGAACAAAAGAAAAAAGAGTCTTTTCTTTGTCAACGTCGCGCTCCTGGTTCCTCCCATCTCCTGCTCTTGAAGTTCACCTCTACCGTGAATATCACCCATATCCGATTGTGAGCGTCGTTGGTGAGCAAAGCTGCTGTGAGCGCGGAGGCCCAGCACACTTCATCGAGCACCGTGAGGTGATGCAGTTCAATTAGCCATAATTCATGCTGTTGGGTTCTCACAGATTTTGTCTTCAATGCTTGGGGAAGAGAAAGGTGTGAAGTTTCTTTACTCGATTTGTCACTGGAGCACTTCTATCAAGTCAATGTGGATTACGTTCAATTTGTCGTGTAAGGTCCGGCTTTCACAATTATGTAGCGTAAGGTTTGGCTTACCCAAAACTTTAGTCACAGATGTCTGAAGGAAGTTGCACTTGTTATTTGCAAGCTACATGCTCCAGCTTGAGGAGGAGTTTTGAAGTGTATCTAATTGTATTAGTCAGTGGTTAGTAGATGAGTTTTAATTGATGTAATTGGGGTTTTGGGTGTCTCTTGGGCTCTGTAAATAGGGTCATGTTATGTGCCTTTTATAAAGTCGATTCCATTAGGAGATAAAGTAAATTACCTTTTCTCTGAAAGATCCTAGAATATTTACAATGTTGTCTCCTGAGTTGATGTGCTTCAAGTAAATCACTCCATTTTCTATGCAGAACATCTCTTCAAAAGTGAGAGATGCATTGGATAACCGTCCCATCTTCATAAGGCTTAAGGGACTGGTAAGGTTCATTTGAAATTGGAATGGACAATTATGAAGCCAAATATAATAATATGCTTTGAATTATTCTTCTAACATTTTCACGGGTCCCTTCCGTCAAAAGCATCTACTCATGTCTTAATTAATATATCAAGATCTTTCTGCAAAGCCTCTTTAATTGTTTATGCAGTTGGTAGCTTGCATGATGTAAACTTAAGAATGGTCATACCATGTCAATGACAGAGCAAAAACTGATGTTGCATGCTGCTCAGATATGTGGCTTTGAAAACAAAACACTGCATAATATAATTTGCAACTTTTAACCCTTTTTTTGGCATTTGAAGTACATGATCATGGAGAACCTGTTCTTTCTGTTCCTTCTAGGACTGCATGAGAGGTTCAGCAGCCAAAGCCCGTGTTCTTTATGCTCCTGTAGAAGAGATCGGCAGTGAGGGCAGACTTTTACGTGCTTGTCGTATCCTCCTCTGATGTGTCCGACTGACATCAATAAATTTTCCTATGTCTGTGGCTTAGGGAATGCGTGGGGGAAAATTTTGCTGTCAGCTGGATATTTTGATTGACTGGATCAGCAATTCTTTGAATTCCTTAACAATTTTTAGAAGTTATTATTCATGCCTATACTGAGGCAGGACTCGTGTTGTAGAAAGATGCTAAACAAAAGTTAAAGGTACTCTCTATGGCCTTTACTTTTCTTCTGTGTGTTTCGGGGGTCTGTTGGCATGATGGATCTCTGCAGTATTACAGTGCTTCATCAGAGAGACGTGCATGGAAAGTTTTTTGAGTTTGTAGGGGAATAAGCATTGCAAATCAAAGTGCTGTCAAATTTTATGTAGCTTATCCCTTGAGCTCAGAGTCTTGATGTGCTTGCCTCCTTGAATTTCAGTTGCACGCCACCGTCATGAATGCCAGGCACAGGAAAAGGTGATGCAGATATCATCCTTTTGCTTTTCCCTTTTCCTTTCATAAGTTTATGGCATCGTTTCATTAACTATCTCCAGCCACCACATCTTTTGCTAATGTGTCTATTTGGGGTTAATTCAGCAAGAGGAGGACTAGAAAGGTGGATTCATTTGACGCAAGAGGGATATTCAAACAGTACAGATCCGAGGAATGGGGGGATTATCTCCTCCGTGAAGCTCATCTTTCACAAAGGTTTGTGTTCGATGAGAACGGTTATTACCACTGTTGTGCTTCGATTCCCTTCCCAGAAAGCATGCAGTTGGACACTGATTCACTTCCTCTGGATAACTGATATTTCATTCTATTCGGAGATGAGAAAGCTAAGGATTCTTAGGTGGTTTAGCATTTTGTTCTCGCGGTTGTTTTGGTTTTGCTGTGTAAAACGTCGAATATTTAATATTGACTAATTAATTAAGTGTTGAAAATTATCCCATTCACTAGTTTCTATCAAACAGATTGCTTCATGAAATTGTGTTATGAACTGATGTCGTGTGACTTGGATTTTGATTACCAAAGTGAACATGGGAAAACTTGATTGTTGAACTATAAGTCCATGAGGAAATGTATGAAATTCGCCGTAGGCTACACTTAGTCCATAGAAAATTTTGCTATGCCTGTGATTGCCTGCACTCGGCCCATGCCTGTGATTGCTTGCTCTTAGGATTTTCGCATGCACAAGTTGAGAAGACCATCTTCACCCTTGAAATTTCAGTTTCTATCCAAAGCTACTACTAAGTCATTGAGGAAGCGGCAAGATAGTCCTCCTCTAGTCTTCCCTTATTTTTGCATAATGTAGGTAGAATATGTGTTAGTTAATGGGAGAACTGGGGATACTTTCTTAACTGACCAATGATACCTAAGATGCAAAATTTTGATATTTGCTGTGTTTTTCACTCTTTTGAGTTCATGTTATTTGATTGTACCCTTTCTGAGTTCATGTTATATGTGAGTTTTTCTAATAATTGATGTTTATTAAGTGTTCTTAATGAAATTAACAGGTTCTCGGGTACCCTGGAATTGGACCCTGGAACCTGTGACAGGGTAGGTTCCAGGTTCTAGGTTACGCAGGGTAAGTTCTAGGTTCCAAAAAATGAGGAACCTATACTAGCGGGTAGGTTCCAGGTTCCAGGTGGAACTTACCCGGAACCTGGAACCGCTCACCCCTAGTGGTCATGCCTACTTGCATCACCTTATCTTCGGTGGTAAGACAAACAGTTTCTGAAAATGGAAGTGCATGAGATGATTGTGTATTTAACTTTAAGCTTGCTTAAGGTCTGGATTCAATTAAATTACCAACTTTATGATAACCGGATTACATTTTTTTTCCTGGGATGAAATTTTTGGCTATGGGTTAATGGAGTGACATTATTTTTTTGAATTAAAACAATGAAGCAGAGGGAATTAGGTGGAATGGCAATGGCTTGAATCAAAATCTAGTTCTTTTAGGTATTTTGCGCAATTTCATGTTCGAATCGCATGCACATGTAATGATTTCGTTAGTATGACCTCACATTATGCATTGTTATAATGTTCTCTTTTTTATTTTCACTGATTTTTCCTCTTCATATATCCAAATTTTAAGTGGTTTTAAACAATCTTCAAAGCCAGTAATCAAGTAAGAACGAGACTTTAGCATTTCAATAATTTATTAGAATGTTAAAGCGCTAAATTTTTTGCACCGAAGTCTAATTTCATCTAAGGACTGAAATGCATCCAACAACATCTCCACGTCAAGTCCGGGAAACAAGAATTGATATAATGGGGTCGCTCGTGAGCATTATGAAACAGAAATCTGACAAAACATGAGAGCATCCATCGAAAATGGAGATTGGGCTCAGATTGCCGTTGGATCCAATGGCATCTGCCCCCGTACGACCATTTAATATAGCAAAGGAAGGTACAAAAATTTCTTGAAAAGGTCGTAATTTATCATATTTACGGGTGAGAGAGAGAGAGAGTGAGGGAGAGAGGCATAAAGAATTTGAGAGTGGAACGGCAGTCACCTCACTTAATAAGACAGTTTGTAAAATAATCCATGTTTGATTTGTCAAATAGTACTTGGCAGGAACATTATGGAGCATCGGAGTCACCAACCACACTGAATTCGAAGGGTTGACCTTAAATTGAACACAAACAATATTGATCCTATGTTAAATGTTTGCCCTTCCAAATTGATATTTTTTGAGTAAATTATCAACTTTTTAACGGATAAATGTGATCGGTTCAAGGGTTTATCCTTCATCCACCCCTGTATATGAAATCATGCACCATTGAATCTTAGTTTTAGTCGTATGATGTTAAGTGTCAACTTGACCGTAATCACTAGTACGGTAGTTGTGTTAAATTTGGAAGGTTTCATAAATCATGTAAATGGTA
>JANUWG010000565.1:0-11269 GCA_025175695.1 Eugenia klotzschiana
CACGCCGTCAACGTGACTGGAGTACTCCACTCACGTGAATCCCCGTGACTGGTGTTCGTTGCTGACATCGTCATCCGACGTGGACAAGCTCGCCACGTGGCACCGGTCCAGCTATATAATGCCTCCTCTTCCTCTCTTCTCCTCCTCTTCCTCCTGGCTCAGAGGAAAACTCCAAAACGAACAAACGATTTTACAGACGGAAAGAAAAGAAGACAAAACAAAGGTAGGCGAGAAAGAGAGAGAGAGAGAGGAGGGAGAAGGAAACGAGATAAGGGATTGTAGAGAGAGAAAACCTTTGCGGAGACTCTGAGAGAGAGAGAGAGAGAGAGAGAGGGAGACTGCTGGAAAGTTCGGGTCGAGGTGAATCTAGAGAGAGAGAGAGAGAGGGACAGGGAGCGACGGTGAAATGTCGACGCCGTTGGCGGGAAGCGGCGGCGGAGGGGGCGTGGCGGTGCTGTCGAGCTCCGTCGAGAACGGCGGGGGCGTGGATTCGTCCCCACCGGCGGCCAAGTGTTGCCTGGACAAGTGCGAGCTCAAGTCGCCGATTCTGATCTTCCTGTTTTTCCACAAGGCGATTCTCAATGAGCTCGAGGCGCTTCACAAATTCGCCGTGGCCTACGCGACGGGGCGGTGCGCGGACATCGAGCCCCTTCTCCAGCGTTACCATCTCCTTCGATCGATGTATAAGCATCACTCCAGTGCCGAGGACGAGGTACGGATTTTACGTGTTTTTTTTTTGTTTAACCTTCCGATGTTGAAATATACATGTGCAGGCACAGGTTATGTGATTTTGTGAGTGGTTTAGTAATTGCTAATCTGAAGCGGAGTTCTGTGATTAGCGTATTTGGCTTGGCTTGGTTAGGGGAGATGGCGATGGAGATTAGTCTGTTGAATGGTTGAATTTGTGGGGAGCATTTACCTTTCCTCTCTTTGAGTGTCGGAATTTTGCCTGAAGACTAGGGGAGAACTGGTAGCTTTTGCTCCTCATTTGCGCACTTTCTCTCACTTAATTAGCAGTATTGTAATTGGAGGTTGTAATTTCCTAGTGCAACTTCTCTCTCTCTCTCTCTCTCTCTCTGAGCGTCTTTACAAGATGTTGTTGATGTGATGTGTTCCGGCATACACGTCAGGCACACGTACAAGTGTGCACGCATCGAAAAGAGGGAGGAGAGGACGAGGTGAAGAATCATGTTTCTCTTCAACATTCTTTGCATTTCCTGTTTCTTCGTATTCAAGAATCGGTATTCTGGCTCCTTGCTGTCTTTTCCTACGTAAGCATTTACTGCGTACTTCCTTGGGCACTATCAACAAAAGCAATGCCATAGGATTCCTTTCTAGTGAGACGTCAGCACTGTCACTGCAGTAGCTTGTGAAGTCAAGTTGGCTGCTCAAGAAATTGGTCGCTCAGTGACAGCGTCTGAAAACCTTGTTAGTCTTTGAAATGGCATTGTCAAGGACGTTGTCTTACTTGGAGGAGTTGACTGGCCATTTAGCATGTTTTCTCTGATTAACTGCAATGAGTTGATAATTAGGTAAAGGATGGCAGTGGCACACTTTAATGGTAGAACTCCTCTTCTTATCATAACTTATTTGGACATTTTGTATTGGTCCTATCTGATGCGTGATAATATGCACTACTGTGCCACTGCAAAGACACTTGTCATTTGTACGCTGGAATAACTATTTAGCAATTCAATTTGGTGGTGTAAAAGTGAATGTGCACATGCTGGGACATGTTCCACTAAGGAGAGGGTAGGACATTTCTCATTATATGACTGCCCATTTTTACAAGCCATCTCTAACTGTGTTCCTAGAATTGATAGAGGGTAACATAGGAGCTAGGGAATTGATCTGTACAAGCGACTCCTGCTTAGTTGCATTTTTGCATCTTCTGGACCCTTTTCACTTTAAGTTGCCTGTATGGCTGATTGTATATGAAGAAATGGTGCTTGTTGAATGCTACCACGCAAATGAGACAGCTCTCTACCACGTGAGTCAGTCTCCATTCTGCCCTATATGAAGTTCTGACCACTTTTCACTTGAGCTGCAGGTGATTTTTCCAGCTCTTGACATACGGGTGAAAAATGTGGCACAAACATATTCCTTGGAGCATGAGGGCGAAAGCAGTCTCTTCGATCATCTATTTGTCTTGCTAAACAATTTTTCACGGATGGATGAAAATTTTCCTAGGGAGCTGGCATCTTGTACAGGAGCCCTCCAGACATCAATTAGCCAGCATTTGGCAAAAGAAGAGGAGCAGGTATCCTCTTCACATTCTTTTATTTAATTGTGGAGACTCCAGATCATCAATTTGTTATAAGAATGTAATTTTATGACTTGACAGCTGGGAAATAAGGGGTGTAAGTTGACTGCTGAGAATGTAATGTGTATAACCATTTGCAGTTTGTATGGCCTGTTTTAGCATTTTTCACTTTGTGATACTTTCCTTTCAGCATTTGCAGTTAAGTATGGTCTCTACTGATCCCATGGTTTTAGCAAATTTGGAAAATTAACCAACGATAAATTGTGCCTCAAGATGCATGGTCATGAGTTTGAGTGTCATTCCAACATAGGCAACTTTCTTGGGGCACCCCTTGTGGCCTCATGCCCTGTTAATTTGGCGCAAGCATCAATTTCATTTTATCCCTGCACCTGTCTGATTTGATGAAGTTTCTTGGCTCAGGAACTCTAAATTATCCTTGGATTGGTTCCGTTGCCAGTTTTTGGCATGAGTTCACCGGCCGACCAGAGAACCGGACCAACCAAGCTGGTTACATGGTTGAACAATCTTTACCTTAAAAAGAATTATCCGCTTCATGCCAGCAAAGAAGTAAAATTGTGACTTAAAACTTGGGGCCTTGCGCACAAGACCACTCAAGTGATAGAAGTTCATTTTTTTACTACCAGTGCTTTTAGGAAAAAGTTTAGAAGTCCCTCGACCTATGGCCACCTCTCTTCTTTTCTCAATTGCATTCTCTCTCTCTTTTACAGCAAAATAGAAAACTTAATTCTCCTCTCTCTCTCTCCCTTCCTCCCTCCCTTAGGCTTTTGTGTGGGTAACTTTTTATGTTGATGGTAGTAGCGGTACACATTGGATTGGATCTCTCTGACCCTAGATGGACCGAGGAATTTGTTGTTTCAGGCCTATTCTAGGTCTGCCAGATTCGGTTCCTGCTTTTGATTGTTGAAAGGACATGTAGGGTTAGTTTCAAGTTCTGACCTTGAGCTAGTCCACATTGGAACCGATCTTCCCAACCGATAAGTACTTGGTCGCAATAGAAGGGGAGTTAATGCTAACCCGATGGGGCTTGTAATCAGAGGCCCGAACACCTAAGATAATAGAACAGAGCATTATCTCCATTTAACGGGATCATCCATAAAATATTGTGCTTATTCGAAATCACCCGAATCCAAAGGAAGACTTTGTGCAGTATGGAAGCTACTACGTGGTTGTGAGATTTATATTATTTACTTCCATTTCATACATTGTTGACTCGCATTGCTGGGCCCCAAGCTCAGGAGGGCGCAGCTGCCAGTGCAAGTGGGGGTTCTTTGGAATATTATGTGCACTTGCGTGCTGCTGTTTGATATATTGCCAGATACAGCTTTACTGTTGATTTGTTCAAGCACCGGCATTATTCCTTTGAAGAATCTTCTTTAATTATGTTGCCTCTGCTTTTGCCAGGTCTTTCCCTTGCTTATTGAGAAGTTCTCGTTTGAAGAGCAGGCATCTTTGGTTTGGCAGTTTTTATGCAGCATTCCTGTGAATATGATGATGGAATTCCTTCCGTGGCTGTCTTCCTCTATTTCAAACGAGGAATATCAAGATCTCTGTAAATGCATAATCAAAATAGTCCCAGAAGAAGAACTTCTTCAACAGGTAATGTTTCAGGTTACGGTCAAGTTGACAAGGTCAATCAATGTCCTTTTGGAGACCAGAGGCACCTTATTACAGTGTGTATTTGTTGAAGGTTATTTTCACTTGGATGGAAGGGAGTAATGCTGCCAGTACAATTGAACGATATCCAGATGGACCTCAGGCACAACCTGTTGGAGAGTACACTATCAGCATGTCAAACGCTTCAAAGCGTGCACGTGACTCATCCAAGACAGGGAAAAGAAAATGCTCCGAGTCAAGTGTCAACTTTTCCGACTCAACTTCCTCGCATCCAATAGATGAAATATTACTTTGGCATAGTGCTATTAAGAGAGAATTACTTGAAATCGCCGATGAGGCAAGAAAGATTCAAGTATGTGGCGACTTCATGGATTTATCATCCTTTAACGAGAGGCTCCAGTTTATTGCTGAAGTTTGTATTTTCCACAGGTAGAAAATTCTAGTGTTTCATTGTACAGCTGCTGTTATTTGCTATTCCATTCCATTACCAGAAAAGCTCAGTGATGATTCTCAAGCTCCAGGAGACATTAGAAGAATAACCTTTCTAGTTGGTTGATATACTAGAGCATAATCTTCAACTGGCTCATCAATTACAAAAATCAGCTCATCAAAGGGCAGAACTGTAATCTCATGTCCTATTTTCATGATTGTGACAGTTTAGGCCTCACCGTATATCTTGTGTTGTATAATCTGCAGATTATATTTCTTTTCGATTCTTGTTCTTGTCTAATCCCTGCATTTCTTACGATAAAGTTTTTCTCTTGGTTGCAGTATTGCTGAAGATGAGGTCATTTTTCCTGCTGTTGATGGGGAGTTGTCTTTTATCCAGGAGCATGCCGAAGAAGAAAGTCAACTCAGTGAGTTCCGGTGCTTAATAGAAAGATTTCAAAGTGCTGGAGCAACCTCTACTTCAAATGCTGATTTTTATGAGAAGTTATGCTCACATGCTGATCAGATAATCGAAACCATACAGAGGCACTTCCATAGTGAAGAAGTTCAAGTGAGCTTTTGTTGATACTTCACTGTTTTCTTTTGTCATCTCCAGTCTCTATTTTGAAGTCACATCGTAACTTCTATAGAATGCAGGCGACATTGGGGCAAGAAAATTATAGTTGTAAAATCTGCGAAAGTTTTGAGGCATATTTTAGGTATAAGAAGTATATGGCTACATCTACTAATATCAATTAGGTGGATAGGAGTTAAAAAGAGTTTAGTATCATAGGGAATCTCCTATTTTGGTAATAGTGATACTTTCATTATCAGAAAATAAAAAAAGATCAACTGGCTCTTCAGAGTTTCAATGACCTGACGCATGAGTAGAATCTGTTCCATCAGATAATCCTGTTTCCATCGAACTCGCTAAACTACTTTTATGTACAGGTTCTTCCGCTGGCTAGAACACATTTTAGCTTCAAAAGACAACGGGAGCTTTTGTATCAGAGCTTGTGCATGATGCCTCTGAAGTTGATTGAACGTGTCTTGCCGTGGCTAGTAGGTTCTTTAGGTAAAGAGGAAGCTAGGAATTTCATTAGAAACATGCAGTCAGCAGGTACCAAATGACAGACTCTGAAGTTATAGTTTTGTGAAAATTGTGGCATATCTGCCTGAAGTTACCGAATCTTTTGAGATTATTCTGAATTTTGATCTGTTTGTGTACCAGCTCCAGCATCAGATGCTGCTCTAGTTACGCTTTTCTCTGGGTGGGCTTGCAAGGGCCGTGGTCAGGGTGTATGCTTATCTCCTTGTGGTACTGGCTGCTGCCCTTTTAAAAGGTCTTCGGACATTGAAAAAGATTATATTGATCCATCTTGTGCGTGTTCTTCTTCATTGTCAGCACAATCATTATCCGCCCAAGCTGAAGATGCCAAAAGACCTGTCAAGCGAAATGCAACTGTATCACGTGAAGACGGCAATGCCGTTGGTAGTTCAGAAAATTTGAATGCCTATGAACTGCCCTGTAGTGATAGGTCTTGTCATGTCCCAGGTTTAGGAGTAAACTCTAGCAATCTGGGATTGAGCTCTTTATCCACAGCTAAGTCTTTGCGTTCTGTGTCTTTTAACTCCTCTGCTCCCTCCCTCAATTCCAGTCTTTTTATCTGGGAAACGGATGGTCAATCCTCTGATGATGGACGTATTGAACGACCCATTGATACAATTTTTAAGTTTCATAAAGCAATAAGTAAAGATTTGGAATTTTTAGATGTGGAATCTGGAAAGCTCAGTGATTGTGATGAGACATTCATCAGGCAGTTCATTGGCAGATTTCGCCTTTTGTGGGGATTGTACCGAGCTCACAGTAATGCTGAGGATGACATTGTCTTTCCTGCCCTGGAATCAAAAGAGGCTCTTCATAATGTTAGTCACTCATATACACTGGACCACAAGCAGGAAGAAAAATTATTTGAAGATATCTCATGTGTTCTTTCTGAGCTTTCACACCTCCATGAAAAATTGCACAGAACTTCTCCATTGGAGCAGCTTAGTGGAAATAGTGAAATCGCTGGTAGCGATTGTACATTAAAGTACAAAGAACTTGCAACAAAGCTTCAAGGAATGTGCAAGTCTATCAAGGTTACTCTAGATCAGCATATATTCAGGGAAGAACTTGAGTTGTGGCCATTGTTCTGTAAACACTTCTCAGTGCAGGAACAAGACAAAATAGTGGGTCGCATTATTGGAACTACTGGAGCCGAAGTGCTGCAATCCATGTTACCATGGGTAACAGCTGCACTTACACTGGATGAGCAGAATAAAATGATGGACACATGGAAACAGGCAACAAAAAACACGATGTTTAATGAGTGGCTAAATGAGTGCTTGAAAGGAACTGGAGTATCATCTTTACAGGTTCAATCATCAGAGGCCAGCACATCACAGAAAGGTTTGTTTCTTAGGTCTGTTTCTTTTTGGGGTAATTGTAAAGAGCAGTAAAGTTTATACTAAAGTTAGATCTATGATGGTTTGGTCGAGACTCTCTACATTATTATGCAGTTTTCCCCTTTAATATGCGTGAATTTTGTCTGTAGGGATTGAGCTTCAAGAGACACTTGACCAAAGTGATCAGATGTTCAAGCCTGGGTGGAAGGATATCTTTCGAATGAACCAAAATGAGCTCGAGGCTGAGATTAGAAAGGTTTACAGGGATTCATCTCTTGATCCTCGGAGAAAAGCATATCTTGTCCAAAATCTAATGACTAGGTAGGTCTCCGGGAAAGTTTAGAAACAGCATTAAGTAGGTCGTGTGTTATTGAGTTTGTAAAGTATCTGACCCCTTCCTGCTTTCCTGTAACAAGTGTTGAGTGATTGACCAATTGATTGCTTGTTATAGTCGCTGGATAGCAGCTCAGCAGAAGTTGCCTCAAGAAGTGATAGGAGAAACTTCAAATGGCAATGATATAGGGGGCCGTTCACCATCGTTCCGAGATTCCGAGAAAGAAGTGTTTGGGTGTGAACATTACAAAAGAAATTGCAAACTTCGAGCTGCATGTTGTGGCAAATTGTTTACTTGTAGATTTTGCCATGACAAAGTGAGTGATCACTCAATGGATAGGTAAGTAGCTGCCACCATCACTTCTCATCATAATTTAGAGCTTCTGTATTTGTATATGCATTAAATTGCTGCTTGACCGGTGCAGGAAATCAACCAAAGAAATGATGTGTATGGTTTGCTTGGAGATTCAGCCAGTTGGTCCAATTTGCACTACGCCTTCTTGCAATGGATTTCCAATGGCAAAGTACTGTTGCACCATATGCAAGTTTTTTGATGATGAAAGGTAAGCTGGATACAATAAATCACTTAGCCTACCACAAGAAACTATTGATCACACTTACAGTGCAAGTTCTCATAATCGATGGTTTTATTGTAGAGCTTGCTTGGTAAATTTTGGGTGAACGCATCTCTTTGATGCTACTTCAGGAACCTCTAGTTTAGCTACTTGGGCTGTCTTAGACTTATCTATCAATATGATCATTTATCCTTGCTTCTTTTGGATCATTTGCTAAGATGTCGTCCCTGTTTGTGTGACTTCAGGAATGTGTATCATTGCCCATATTGCAATTTATGCCGTGTTGGAAAGGGTCTTGGAGTAGACTATTTCCACTGCATGACATGCAACTGTTGTCTAGGGATGAAGTTGGCAAGCCATAAGTGCTTAGAGAAAGGTCTAGAAACAAACTGCCCTATTTGCTGTGATTTCTTATTCACATCTAGTGCGACAGTCAGAGCTCTACCATGTGGCCATTATATGCATTCAGCTTGCTTTCAGGTCTCTCTCTCTCCACAACCACTATCCTTGAGGCGTTTTTGCTCTGCTTGCATCTAATTACTATCATCGCCTAATCAGAGCTTGAATGATACTTTCTTTAAATTTGTTAGGCATACACTTGCAGCCATTATACCTGTCCAATATGCAGCAAGTCACTGGGAGATATGGCGGTAAGAGAACTCTTTCGTACCTTTCTTTAGAGTGTTGTCTCTATATGTATGCTCAATCAATAATTGATTAAAAGATAAAGCATTCCAGGCTGACCTTTTTAAGATGTTGAGACCACATGGATAAAATAGATCAATAACGTGCACTGTAGTACGGAATGCAGAACTCATGAAGTAGCCTGCTCATGGTATAAGTTGAAAATTGGAGAACGTAAAAACTAAATCACGATATTCATGATATAGAGGACCTGGTTGCATGGGGCAATTTATCAATGGATGTTCTTTGCTGTCAAAACTGGTTTGATTCTTCTGGTTTTCATGAGATCTCTCTCTCTCTCTCTCTCTCTCTCTCTCTCTCAAGGAGTTGGATGCTGCTGTGAACTTCTTTGCAACACCAAGTACGTCTTTGCCAAATTTCTTTGCATTTTATGCAGGTTTACTTTGGCATGCTTGATGCCCTGCTCGCTGCTGAGGAGCTTCCAGTGGAATACAGGGATCGATGTCAGGTACGAATGCCTCTTAACAGCATCATTATCATGAACTTGGAGATCTCGTATGCTGTATGTAGATTTGATATTCCGCGTGTTTCTTCAGAAGAGGGCAAATATTTGTGCCCAACTGCGATAGTGGTATTCTCTGTGTTTATTAAGTTCTTTTTATTTGGAGTCAAAATTCTGTCGAAGCCTCGTGCTAGAGCACAGGCTGATGCTTCTCTTCCTCTTCTTCCACTCGCACAAAATAAAAATATTGAGTCTCATGTGGCTTTTCAGGATATTTTGTGTAATGACTGTGATCGAAAGGGATCGGCACGTTTTCACTGGCTGTATCACAAGTGTACATATTGCGGTTCGTACAACACGAGGGTGATCAAGCGCGAGGCGTTCGATCCCAACTGCTTGGACTCACGTCAATGATGTGCTTCTCCTAGATAGTAAGCCGAGATTTGCCTAGCTTCTCTGTATATAGCTGTATAGCAAATTCATCTATAGCGAAAACCACATCTCTTATATAGGGACCACGGAATTTTGGTGCTGCTTTTTTTTTGGTATTCGCTTTTCCTGTGAGAAGAGAGATCGTGTCTCGGCGAAAGAAACACTATAGCAGCGGCAATCATGTACAGACTTTTGCAGGCTTCCGATATCCTCTGTTTTTGCTTCGTGGCGATAGTCACAACTTGATTTCTCAAGTCCTTATGAATTTCGTATCATTCTTCTGCTTTCGCTCGGCTGAACGTTTTAACCGTGGGCGGGCGACGATCACGATCACGTGGAACTTCGCCTCCACGAGTCCAGATGTGTTTTTAACTCGTGCTGCTCGTCCTAATCTGTCATATCCTACGGATCTACTCGCCTTCTATACAAGATCCCATTTTTGTTTCGATATCTCGACGTTGTGAACGAAGGACCTGTCCTGAAGTGATTCTTCGATAACTAAGGGCGCATATGGTGAGTCGACAACCAAAGAGGAGAATGTTTATTATGTTGCTCTATAATCTCTTCAAGATTAGGCCGCTCTCCTCTTTCGATTTAGATTTGGATCCAGTTTTGAGGATCTTATTTTGTCGAACTAGATCTAGATATAAATTTTGGAGTTCCTTACAGGTATGTGATATGTGTTTTTTTTAACATATTGATATTGGTGTCTCTGCAAGGCGATAGTGATAAGAGCGTCGATCCTAGACGCGCACCGCAAGCCATTGTAAATGGAGTGGGAGAGCTTAGTGTGCGCTCGTCACTAAATTTAGTGATCGGCTTTATTGTGGTAGATCTATTTTTAAGGGATGAGAGTATGCTACAAACTGCAAATTATGCTTTATTATGTGTTTCAAGTTTTTATCTTGTTCCGTAGTTATTTCGAATTTGGTAGACTCAAAAGTCATTTACGTAACTCTTGAATATTCTGATATATGAATGGGATTTTTCTTTCGACTAAAAAAAAAAGGGCGCATATGGTACAATTTTTGCTTTAGAAATCAACTTTTGGCTAAAAGTTGATTTTTTTACTTCTATTCAGAAGCATAAATTGATTTTTCTACTTCTGTTTCAGAAGTTAATTTCTGATTAGAGAAATTTATGTGATAATGTTAAAAATTTATACTTTTAAAACATTGTTAATACAAATTCTTTTACGAAAAATTATTATCAGCGGTTGAAAAATTTCTACTTCACTTTTTATTTTCTTCAAATTTCTTCAAAAAAGATTTCTAAAGAAAGTTGACTGAGAGGACTGCGTTGAAATTTGAAGCAAATAAAATTAGACAGTTTAGGATCAAATTGACATCCGTATAATTGGTTTAGAACCGATTGCGTAATTTCCCAATACCATAAAAAAAATCCTAAATTATACCGATCGAGATAGCAATATCCCAAAATTCTTATTGTGTTACCAAAACTCTTAAATTCTACTCACTATTACACTAATACTCCACAACTATTTTGGTGTTACCAAAACTCCAAACTTGTATCGGTGTGACAAAAAAATCCTCAATTTTTATTACACTCGTGCAAGTATCTGGCATTGGTGACACACAAAAATTTTGAAATAAAGATATCACAGTGGGCATAATTGAATTTTTTTTGGGTAAACGGATAGCATATTAGCCACATTAGTACAAGTTTGGAGTTTTAGTGATGAAAAAGAGTTTTAGGACATTGGTGCCGTAATGGGTATAACTTGTTGGAGGTTATGGGTTTGAGAGAGAAGATGGGTTGTTTGAAGTATTACACCAAGAGACATCAAGTTTTGGAATGCTCAACAGTGTTACCTCCAGTTTAGAGGAACCCTATGTTTAATATGTAAGCAATTGGGCTCCAGAATATGGGCCCTAATAGTCACACTTTCACCTATTGAGCTTGTATGTGAACATATTATTTGGACTATATAACAATATATCCAACAATCTCCTCCTATGTTCACCATACAGTACAATCCAATACGGT
>JANUWG010000566.1:0-11267 GCA_025175695.1 Eugenia klotzschiana
CACTGTTGATGCCGGCATGTGAAGATAGTTTTTAGTTATCTGAATGACATTAACTTGAAAAACTTGTTATATTGTTTTACCATACGATATGGTAAAATATCTCTTTTGTGCTAAGATTATGATTGGAAAAGGTTTCTGATTTGCTATCGAATATAAATCTGAAATCATACTCAATCAAAATTGTCTGGCAAATTTATGCTGTGAACTGTTAGCTGGTTTTCATGATTCAATGTGATCAAGGTGTTTAAGATATAGTGAAATCACACTTCTTGTTCAACCGTACTCTGCTGGTTTATATCGTGTTGGTTCCACTTTATCTTTTTGTAGCTAGACTGACGTACTGCTCTTTATCCTCAAGCTAAACTGTGCAGATGAAGATGTGATAGATGGGATTGTCTGCATATTCAAGGAAACCATTTTCAAGTTGAACTGTTCTGATGAAAGTAGTCTTGTAGAAAAAGAACAGTTCAATGCGGTACTCCCTTTGCTGCTTCAGCTTCTGGATGAGAGGGATGGAACAGCTAGAGCTGCTGTAACGCTCATTGCAGAATACTGCTCCATGTACGTTTTCTTTTTTATCCACTAATCAGTTTCAGGGTTCATGTAATTACAGTGGATGTTGATAATGAATTGTCAGAAACTTGGAGAATCACTGTGTCAAAGAAGTTATAGATCGACTTGCTTGTGGAAGCACTATGCAGAGAAGAAATGCCATTGATGTCATATGCGAGTTGATAAGTATATCATCAAAGACAGCGAGTGGACTCCCTCATTTGAAGTGGTAAGATTCTGCTATTTGACTGATTCTTGATTTCTCTCTCTCTCTCTCTCTCTCTCTCAGAGCCCAATCTATTATTCTTACTAATCTTTTGTTTGGAAAAATTACAGGGACGATATAGCAAACGGCTTGCTGAGATGCCTTAGCGATGGGGATTGCACAATTCGTGAACTGGCATCTGATTCACTTTCTAACATGGGTAAGTTCGATGACCGGATCTGCTCTTGGCCTATATACCCTGCTGGGTCACTCTATATGAGAATCCTGTTCAGGGACATGCTTTGAACTGAGAACTGTGTTATGTCCCTTGTATTGCTCTGGACTTTAAGATCTCTCTCCCTCCTTGTTATCCAGCTAAGTGCCGTAATGAACATGTGAATCTCATGTTTTCATCCAAGTTGATGCTTACTATTTTTCACCATGATAAATGGAAACTATGTCAGTTATACATCTTCTGATAATGACAGTCTTCTTGATGATATTCCATATTGATTAGTTTGACTTCTTGCAGAGCCTTCAATAGTGTTGCCTAGATTGGTTCGTATCCTTTATACTTCGGACAGAACATTGCAGTCATCTGCAAGGAAAGCATTTATTGGGATGCTGAGATATCATAAACGACAATCTGACGTGATATTTATGCTGCTTGACTGCCTTTGGTCTCTCTCTCTCTCTCTCTCTACAAGTGCCCACACATGCACACACAGCGCATGTGCATGCAATTCTCTGTTTCACTTAACTAACAAATTATCCTGATTATTTCAACATTATCTCTTGGAAGTCCTCTTTTTAACTGTAGTACTCTTCTGTTTCTATTGCAGCAACCTCAGCAGTAGCTTGGAAATTACTAAAACTACCGAAGAGAAACTTGGAGGTGTGTTTCTATAAGGATGCCAAACTTCTTCGTTTAATGGCCTTGATTGTATACATTTGTTATTTTTGTTACGCTCTAAAAGTTCTTGTCGATGGTCCACATGAGCCACTAAACTGCTGCAATCTCACTACGTCAGATAAACCCCTTTAGCAAATAGAAGCACTGACGAAGTTTCAGATTTTTTTCATTTAACAAGTGAAATTTAATGGGTATTTATAGATATTCATGGTTTCTGTGTCTCTGTTCTTTCTGTTTCTGTGCGGTGGAAACACTATCTGGACAATTATTTCGATGTTACGCATGAGCAATCTGTTAGCAGTTTCCACCTTTCACATGCTTACTGAGAGCATTTCTAAGGGAATTCTCACTACATCGAGCAGTTAATTCTCAGAAATTCTGCTGAGTGGAAGCTTGTATTATTCTCTTGCTAGAGAATTGTAAGCATTCAAGTTCATCTTTCTGTGGCACTCGTAGAGATATTTTCTCTATTGCAGACAGCTCTATTATTCTCTTGCTAGAGAATTGTAAGCATTCAAGTTCATCTTTCTGTGGCACTCGCAGAATCAAAGTTGGAAGCTGATGAAGTACTCAGGCTGACTCCAGAGTGGTCCGACAGTGTAAGAAGATTACGGCGCTATTCTCATATCCTTGCTTATGTTAATAAATATTAAATGGAGGTTCCAATTCAAAAAAATTTTTCTTTTGTATCTTCGGCTAATGCACATTACATATACTTCAGTTGATCGTTTCACTTTCCTTGCCTTAAGTATGTACTAAATTCTCTCTGCTTTACACTTAGCCAGATTTCTCTATCGTCATGAAATGCATATATTGATGACAGTGGGGAGTTGGTATGCCTTGAACTAAGGGTATTATGCACCTGAATGAACTATAAATGAGGGGGTATCTCCTTTTCTTGCTACAATGGTTTAAAATGACTTTTGCGATCAATCATGCCTTTTAGGCTCCTAGGACAATCATGCGATGTGCAAATTATTTGCTGGAACAGAGCCATTTTTGGTCATTTCCAAACTTTTCTTAGCCACTTTTTCATGCAAATCGGACGATATTTTGTTCTAATAGCTTAAAAGGATCTTATATCTGTATTTCCAGTTTTCCTTTTCCCCTTTAGTTTTTTTTAAGTTTAATGTTGATTTTTTGAATTTCACAGGTTGAAGACTGGAAAACTTTGGTTGGATCCCTGATTGACAAGATGTTCAGTGAGCCATCAAATGCAGTTCTTGTGCGGTTTTTAAGTTATGTAAGCGAACATCTGGCAGATGCCAAAGATATAGTGCTACATCACATCTTGTTACGCATGCAAGGACAGAAAGAGTACGTCTTTTAAATGCTCGATTCTCATTTCTTTTGCTTTTTTCCATAATGCAGTCTGTTTTCAAAGTGAAGTATCCTATACACAGCTAGCTTTCTTAGTGGCTATTTCTGTGTTTTCAAGTTTGAGTGTCGAAAGTTGAAGAGGTAGTTTGTTGACAGACATCATAAATTTGAGGAGAATCCTCTCTCTACTCTCTCATCCCTGCACCTATACACTAATATTTCTCCTTTTGGGCTAAGTGCACTTTTACTCTGTCTCATTGTCTTTTTGTTTATTTAAGGAGATTCTGGTGAGATTATTTTGTTTTCGATTCTGTACATTTCCTTGTGGCCTGCTATATGATTTTCTGTGCAGTTTAATTACTCTCCTAGTTATATTTGGCAGGGTTGATGAAAGCCTGCTTGCTCTGAGGGATACCATCAATTCTGCAAGTTATGATGCGGAGAGAATGCAGAAGTCACTGTTTGAGCGCCTTAGCCCTCTACTCATTCTTAAAATTCTTCCTTTGAGAGTATTTAACGACCTTAATTCATCTATTTTGTATGGCCAACTTCTCAACCAAGACAGTATGCATGGTACAGTATCCCGCTTTCTTAGACATCTGTCCTAAATTCTCATTCAGTATTGTTTTCTTAATCTCCTCATATTAGTATGTAAGTTTTTAAGTGCACGGGTTGAGGAGTTGCTTAGGCTTCTTGGATGAATTCATATCTTTTCTGAAAACTTACAAGTTTTACTTTTTCCTTGCGGAAATTGTCAATAACTTCTTGATGTATATGCACTATTCTTGTGATTCCAATTACCCTTTCAATGCATTTTCACTATAAAGACGTAGCTATGTCATGGAGTGTGTAAGAGCATTATTTGGAGGCAGCAGATATCAAGTTGGAATCACATCTTCTCCACTCAGATTAATTTAGGAGCTAGACCCATCATCCTATGGGTGTAGCCCTGCTTGTTGCATGTGGACCCCTGGGGGAAGTTGCGTGCATTTGTGGAGATTAGTCTATCAAAAGATTGGATACTTATGTCATAAAAAAGAAAGAGAAAGAGAAAGTGGAGTGCTGATGTATTTATTATCAGCAGATGTCGATGCAGATATTAAACTTAGTAAAATACTTAGCTAAAAGTGGAAAAAAAAAAGAATCAAAAGCTCGTTTGTGTACAACCTTTTTGCATGATGAAGGAAAAGCTTGTTTGCAGCCCTCTGTTATTTGGCAGAGGGCAAGCAAAAGTTCTTTTGTCTTAGTGTGTCCAACTGTATCTATTACATGTAAATTTGTCCCACTGCTGACATCTTAAGTATTGCCCCAGTAGATGGACATTGTCAGTTCCTTTTCTGAAAATTCTGTTCTTTTTGTCACGCTTTACTTTGGCTATAATTGTGAAATTTTGCGAGCCTTTTCTTTGTAAGACCACTGTCAACTGTTTTAAAAGCTTAATCTGTTAGATGAAGGCATAGTTTATTATTTAAATATTTTAACACTCCTCTCACGCATAGGTGGGACTTTGGCCTTGGCCTAAGGTGTGAAAATATGCGATCGGGGAGGCAAATAGGGGCCTGTAAAATTTGAACTTAGGACCTCTTGCTCTGATGCCATGATAGATTTTGTGAGACCACTGCCAACTGTTCTAAATCTTAAGCTATTAGATAAATGCATGATTTATTATTTAAATATTCTAACACTAGTGATTTCATATGTTGTTCCTCTTTTGTATGTTATTAAGTACTGATTTGTTTCTCTGCAAAATTTAATGTTTATTATCTGCTGGCACAAGTATTTACTTTGGTTTTTGTGAATTATGATGCTTAATCGGAACATATTCTGATTAGACCGTGGAATTTGTGGGTAATATCTTCCTCTGAGTAGAAGTGTATCATCTTCTACTCAATCTAGTTGGTTTATCCCTGTGCAAATGTTGGTTCTTGTTTACATCAAATTGAGGCTTTCCTTTGGACCGATAGGCAACTGTATTGAGCGCCTTGAGTTGGGGGAATCCTGATAGTGACTCTTTTTACCCACCAGAAAGACTAGTTCAATCCAAGATCACTGCTCTTTTATGTGGTGATGCGAGTGAAATGAGTGTAGTGGTTCCCTCTTGATGTAGATACTGACTATTTGTTTTCCCAGAGTCTTGTCTCATTATGAGCGCGATTGATCTTCGCAAAATTTGTTTTCCTTCTCCTTTGATTTGTCGTTTTCTTATCATCCGAGGCTGTTGCAGCAAATGCAGGTGCTGGCATCATAGATGATGGCTGTGTTGCTGCTCTTCTTCTGAAGAGGTAGATCCCTGATATGATCATTTTAATGTTTCAACTACCAGAACGAGAATCTAATGTTTCTATCTGGTCTGTGCACGAAATTTCAGGGCATTTTCCGAGATTGAATTTGAAGATGTTCGGAAACTTGCAGCTGAACTCTGTGGTCGTTTGTATCCTCTGGTAAATATCGGCTTAGACGGTTATATCTGTGCTTAGGTAACCATTCACATGAAGTATGAGTTATAGGATGCATTTTCAGTGATTTATCTGACGTTGAGTTACTCAAATAGGATATCAGCATGGCTGTCCAAGAGTACATTTGAGCTATCTATTTTTCCCTGACCTAGCAGATCTTTTGAGGATCAGTTTCGTCCTCTAAGCCAAGATGCCTTTATGTATGCTAGTCAACAGCCTAATTAAATGGGGAAGTTTTGGCAGATAAGTAGTTTAGAGGGTTTCAGAATTGGGAGTACCTGCTTTTGCTTTACATATTATTGTTAATTCTGTAGTTTCTCTGGAGACTCTAAGGTAAGGAATCGATGTGTTTGTATAATGGTGGTTGTTTTCCAGGTACTTTTTCCAATTATTCGCTTCCATCTGGAAGATGCTGCATGTCATCAGGACATTCTAAAGATAAAGGCTTGTTTGTTTTCAGTCTGCACCTCTCTTGTGGTAATGCTTTTACTCTGTTTGGATGACCATGTCATTTGCTTAGTTTATTTGCAACTTTCCTTTTATTCCCCTTAGATCTAGCTATGTGCTTAATTTTATTTCATAGCCTATGTAATGCATTTACTAATTTTTTGTTTGCTTCCTTTGAGGTTGAGTTTGGAACCTCACTTCCTCGAATTTACGCTTGTAGGTTAGGGGCAGAGATCCTGCATTTGATCCAGTGATGTTCGAGATCATAAAATTTCTTGAAGTGGTTCTCCGTTGGCCTTCGCTCGATGGTGATGATGGTACAAACAAATTTTGCTATTCAACCATATATCTTTTATTATTTAAGTTAAAGTTCGAGACTTGATATTTCCTTCAATTTCAGTTTCAAAAGCACAGCATGGATGCATTGATTGTTTAGCGCTTATGATTTGTGGTGAGCTACAATCCCCAGAAGCGTTCAATGATTTTGACTTGAGGAAAATCACCATTTCTAGGGGGAAAGGTAACCCAGACTTCTCATCAACTCTGTGGTTTTGTGTTAAGGATTTTAGGATTTGACCTATGGCTTGATGTGCAGGGAAAACTGACTCTTGCTCTGTTCTGAGTCATGTAATCTGTCAATTGATAGCCAATGAAGTTGAATCCACTTCTGGTTTGAGCAATGAGCCCCCAGTCCTATCGTTCCGATTATGCATGGCTAATGTTCTTATCAGTGTGTGCCAGAAGATAGCAGAAGGTGGCAAGAAATCCTTTTCTCAAAAAGCAGTTCCAGTTCTCGTTCATACTATTGAGGTACACTTTATTATGAAGGGTATTGAAGTTTTCGTATGAGCTCAGGCAATGATAAAAGGATACCAATTATAATAACGCAGGTGATACAGGATGCTGAGATTAGAGCTGCATGTATTCAGGTTCTATTTTCAGCAGTCTACCATTTAAAATCTGCTGTGCTTCCTTACTCGTCTGATCTTCTCAAGCTATCTCTAAAATATCTTAAAGAAGGGACACAAAAGGTACTAAGATCTATTTTGCATATATTTATTTGAATCTTCTGTTTTTTTATGTAATCTGCAACTGCAACTGCAACCGATGATCGCATTTTATCTCCATGAGTTTCTTCCGTCTTCTTGTTGTGTTAGAGTTTCCCCCATCTCTTTCTCAGTGAAGTTAGTGACCTGAAATATTGCATATTATGACTCAGACATTGACATGGGGAGGCACTACTGCTACAAAATGTTTGTAGAAAGTGGCCAAGTTTGCATGTAAGGAGTGATATATGTCGATTCCACACGAACTCTTTCCTCACTGTCCTTAAATTTGTAATGTGAAAGAAGCCTAAAGAATATAGGCCTAGGAAAACATGATAACGGTTTGATAGACAATCTGTTGAAGTGGCTATTATGGTGATGAAGTTTCTACATGCAAACAGTGTATGCAAGTCCCACCAAGCTAAACCCAGTGCTTTAAGGCTATTTACAAAGTAGTTCATAATTTGCTCTGACGGAGTAGTTTATCTTAACTTTCTCTCGTTGGTGCGGTGAAAATGTTGGAGAAGGCATTTTCCCACCGATCAATATGTCAAATACATTGTGCAAATTCTTGTTCCTCCATGACAAAAGCTCACTTTTATTGTGGCTAGTGTAGCTGTTAGATGGATGAGTACATGCTAATTATTGATTTGCAGTTTCTATTTAAGTGCCCATCACGTTGAAAGGTTGTTATTTCTCTCAGGAAAGAATGGGTGCCGCAAAACTAGTTGCATCTCTCATGGCTAGTGAAGATGCGATTTTGGTTAGCATATCGGGGGGACTAGTGGAAGCAAGATCTGTACTTTTAACTATATCAAGAACTGATCCTTCAAAAGAGGTTCGAGAAACATGCAAAAAACTGGTAATGTGCATATCGTCCTCTTGAATTTGGTCCCTGCACTCATTTTCCCTGGTGAGAAGTGCTTCGTCAGACTGCTCGATGAAGATTCACCTCACAGCTACACGAAGTTGTCTTCTTCTCTCATATTGATAAGTATAGAAAGAGCTGTTGAGAGGTTCCTGCGAAGTTAAATAGGAATGCCCATCTTCGTAGGTGATGACGAAAAAACGAAGTTTTGGTCGTGTACAGATAGTTGTTAAAAGAAAAGTTAATGATGGGACCAAGCTAGTTTTCTGTTGAAGTTGCCTTTCTTTTTTTAGATGACCTAAAGTTTATTTTAGTGTACTGCGCCGTATTGCCATGGGCATTGCTGATTGTCTTCCGCTGTGACCAAACGTACTTCTTTTTGGTCGAGTGACCTGGTAATGGATACTGATGCGATGCCTCACTCATGACTGAGATGTGCATGTATCCTTAATAGTCTCATTTCTAGTGTTTATGTGGTGGTGTGAGCAGGTGAATCTGTAGAAGTCCTAGGGGTCGTGATGTTGCGACAGATATAGCGTGTCGATTCTCTAATCAAATTGTGACGGTCGGTGGTAACGTTGCTACCTGCATGGTACATTTATCTCTTCTTTCGTTTGTATCGGTTCCTGCTTTCATCTTCACTTCTCTCACTCTCATATTGATTTGCGTCTGACGCAATGAAGCTGCTCCGGTTTCCAAATTTCGCAAAATTCGGAAGCCATTGGAATGCACAAGTACGTGGTGCACTTGTCGTTGAATAAAAGGATGTATATAAGCAATCCACTGTAGTTCCTGGAATCAATAAAGCATGCTGTGTAGAAAAACAGGCAAAAAAAGATGTTGAGGCATTTATCCCTGACAACTTTATTCTCTCTTTTGGAACGTTGGACGATATTGTTTCTTTTCTTTTCCAACTTGGTCTGAGATTGAGATACAAAAGCGCAAGAAGATGAGGCAAAACCGAAACAAACCCATGACATGAACCAAGAACCCAAAATCGTGACAGAGAAGTAGAACCGGGAAAAAGGGGGGAACGCCTTTAAATCGTAAATACATAAGTGAAAATATAAGATGCTGAGAACTGATCATGTAATAATTGTTACGTTAGTAAAGTCCTAAGTTATTCCTTTCTGCTCCACTTGTCATACATATTCCTCTCCTTCCTCAACTCTCTTCTCGTCTTCACTTGCCACGATTACTTACGGGCACTCTCTCTCTCTCTCTCTCGACACGGTAAGTCTTCCCACCACCCACAAGAACCTCACAAACCATCCCCTCCCCCCATCCCATGATGACCGATGACGAGAAACGCCGTCCCTCTCCCCATAACGCGCGTCGATTCGCGCTCACGGCCATCACCGTCCTCCTCCTCCTCGCCGGCGTCGTGGCCCTCGTCGTCTACCTGGTCTACCGCCCCCAGCGGCCCCGCTTCTCCGTTGTCGGCGCCGCGATTTACGACCTCAACGCCACCGTGGCGACCGTCGTCTCCACCACCATGCAGTTCACGCTCCTCATCAGGAACCCCAACCAGCGGGTCTCCATCTACTACGACCGCCTCTCGGCCTTCGTCTCGTACCGGAGCCAGGCGATAACCCCGCGGGCGTCACTGCCGCCGCTTTTCCACGAGAGCCGGAGCACGGTGGAGCTGTCCCCCGTGCTGGGCGGGGCGGCGGTGCCGGCGACGCCGGAGGTGGGGAACGGGCTGGCGGTGGACGAGGCGTACGGGGTGGTGGGTCTGAGGGTGGTGGTGATGGGGAGGTTGAGATACAAGGCCGGTGCAATAAGGACGGGGCATTACGGGCTCCATGTGAGGTGCGATGTGTTGGTGAGTCTGAAGAAGGGCTTCGAGGGTCAAGTGCCTCTGTTGGCCTCTCCTCCATGCAAAGTTGATGTGTAGAAGCGTGGTTTTACGCGAACAGTCAGTAAATTAGTCCTTGCTTGTAATTAAGTTTTTACAAGCTTGCTTGCTTCTTCCTCTTTTGTTAAGTGAAAATATATGAGCAACATAACTTTACTTTTACCCTTTGAATATTTGTTTTCTCCCTCTCTTCTTCTTCTTCAGTTTGGTAGGTATGAGTTAGGTCAACTTTGATCTTATCGTATTTACTTGCCGAGCTGCTGCTGCTGCTGCTGCTTCTTCGCATGGCCACCACCTCCACGAGTCTCTGATTCTGCAGGAAACACGTAGGGCGACGAGTCGGTGCAGACACAGGACACGTGCGGTCGACCGTGTTGTTGGCCACGTAGTGTTGTTGTTCATGTCGTCTTTCTCGCCATGCGCGTACAACCTCATGAGAAGGTGGTGATCTGTTTCGAATCGGGTCTAGTACATGACTTTGCTCGGTGGGAAACGAACAAGATATGATGCAAGTGGCCTAATATATTCTATTGAGGGCCACTAGGTTTATCTTCTGTTGGGTCTTGGTTTCACCAGGTTTCCAATCATTAATCTATAATACCACTAGTCATGCCAACCTTCTAAGCAAAGATTTACAGTAATGGGTATGGCCGAAACCGCAAAGGTGCTTTGGTTCAGCATTTGCAATGGGCTTTGGATCCACCATTTTTTGGGCATTGGACAATTGTTTTTTGGAGAACTTTGAAGAAATATAATTACATTTTCAAATGCCTCTAAAGGCTTTTAGCTCAAGGTAAGTTCGGAGTCTTTTGAAAAGTAGCGTTCTACCACTGTAAGACTTGGCATTGTAAATTATTCATCGGCGCTGTCCATCTTTCCCTTGGTCTGCACAGAAGGTCTGAACGGAAGCCGATGATCGCTGCTTGAGGGTTGCGCAATCCCGACGCCGCCGCCTGAGGTAGATAAGGCGATCTCTAGCGTCAATTGGATTGCGCGACCAAGATCGGTTGGCCTCAGACGAGGTTGGCCAACCCCGTGGTTTGCACAGAAGAGCTGGACAGAGGCCGGTGATCGCCTCTTGAGGGTCGTGTAATCCAGGCGATGCCACCTGAAGTAGATAGGGCGATCTTAGGCGTCAGCTGAGTTGGGCGACCTCAGACGAGGTTGGTTGACGGTGGCTAAGGACGCACATGGTAACACTTCTGCTTCAGAAATCAACTTCTAACTGGAAGTTGATTTTTCTACTTCTGTTGAGAAACAGAAGTTGATTTTTCTATTTCTGCTTCAGAAGTTGATTTCTGAACAGAGAAATTTGTTTAGCGACAGTTGAAAATTTCTACTTTCGAAATATTATTAACACAAAATCTTCTATAAAAAATTATTGTCGGTGACCAAAAAATTTCTACTTCATTTTTTAACATTTTAAAATTTTAAAATAATTTTTATTATTAAAAAATATTATTTACTTTTTAAAAATAAAAATTATTTTTTATTTTTTCTGCAACAGCCGGAGATGGCGACTTGGCGGCGGTGGCCGACGGAGTTCGACAGTACATTACGACAGCAGGCGACATGGTGGTTGACTGTTGGTAGTGGAGGCCG
>JANUWG010000567.1:0-11259 GCA_025175695.1 Eugenia klotzschiana
CTATCTAAGAATTAGTTATTTAACATTTTACTCTTTTACAGTTACTTTGAAATCCATATATCAGAATCAGCGATGCACCTTACGAAAGGATAAAAAAATATAGTCCTAAGTTTTAACTCATTCAATGTAAATATCTAAATGGAATTATAAAGTCTATCACGCCTAAGCTTTAACTCATTCAATGTAAATATCTAAATGGAATTATAAAGTCTATCATGCCAAAATTACAGAGACCATCACTTGTTCAAGTTTTAACTACATATTATAAACACATCTAAGAAAATTTTATTTCAAGATATCCTATCTTCGTCTATTTTTTTTTTTATAATTTCAAGTCAAAAGAGATTAATTTTTCGAATCAAAGCGCAATTATTTGTCGAATGTGTTAGATTTTTTTTTTCCATAAATACTAATGAATCTTGTCCCGCATATGGTTGCTAATCATCAGCAACCCTAGAGATTTATGGTGCAAAAGTCCACTTATATCATCAATTGACACCAAATGAGCATATAGGTTGATTGATAATTGGCAGCCAGATTCTCTCTTCTTCTTCTTTTCAAACTCATCTATCTTCCTATAATGAATAAGTAGCATTTGTGAAGGAAGATGAAATTTTGAAAATTGAAGCGCTGTATGGATAAATATACATAACTACCTCTAACTTCATTTATTGCAAGTTTTATTTTCTCCTTTTTTGTTATTCGACCAAAAAAAAATTATCTTTTATGTCCTATCTTCATCTTAATATATTGGATATTTTTATGTTTATAATCAGGAGAAACATCAAGTTTAGTAACATCGCTAAAACTAGATCAGTTAACACCATAACATACTTAAATGTTAAGAAATCCACCCAATTTTATGTTTTGACGATATTGACTTTTTACTTATCAGCAGTTCAAATCCCAAAATTGAAAATTTATTACTTATATCCGTTAAGAACGACCCTCAATGCTTATCGTCTCAATCATCAAGTAAATAATTAGGAAATACAGTCAAAATCAAGTTGTATTACTGGAAAAACGCGTGCGCGGATCAGGGTTTTCTGAGTTATTCTTTTTGGATCCACCTAATATCCCAAAATTAGCAGGAAAATACGAGCGATTATGGTAATTAGCTAAGCTGAGAAATATATTAAAAAAAATCATTTTGCAAGGGTGGATTTCCTTAACCGACATTCATTTTATAATTATCCTCGTGACATTTTTTGTTGTTGCTGATTTTGATGATATTCTCTAAATTTTCATGCCAAATTCCATTTCTCCTCCGCTCAGTATAAATAGGAGCACCACTCCGCAACTCCTTCCCAGTTAAGAATAGAATTCTTCTCCACTTATCTCTCTCCTCTCTCTTGTTCTAAATCTTTCGCTTTGATCGTCGTAAAACCCTAATTCTGAATCGCAAGTGAGCCCAATCCCAGGCCTTCGTGCGCACCAGCTCCGTCGGGATTTTCAATCGCAGCGCTCTTGGAGCATCCGATCACAGAAACAGTGATTAAAAGTTCCGCCGCTGCTTCGCCTTGCTCGTCCGAATCGGTCGCTCCTTGTATGTCCTTGATCGGTCAATTCTCACCGCCGAGAATTGATCGGTTTCTGGAAGTGCTCTTGCTTCGTGCAATGCGTACGGTTGCAAAATGAAGATGAAGAGGAGAGCCGTGGAAGTGGTCAGTGTCAATCATCTGCACATTCGATTACTTGAATAGTATAGTTTCGTGAATTGGTTCTCTGCGTTGAGGAATCGAATTGCCTGTGATTGTTCTGTCAGGAGTTTGGTCTATTTAGTTAGTTAATCCCTCTGCAATGAGGTTCTATGAAATGAGGATCATTCGAAGCAATGTCTTGCTACCGAGACTCATATCATCTCCGATCACTGCATGGTTTTTTGTCTTTTCCCCCCCTAGTCCCACCGAATGTCTTGTCATAAACTGAGGATCATAATAAACTGAGGATCATACAAGGTAGTGTCTTGTTGTAAACTGGCTATACTTAGCTCCCTACGCAGGATCATATTGAACCTCATGATTTTTTCCCGTCTGACCTCCAATTCCACTCAATGGGGTCTACTGACTGGGTTTTGGGTTTGAAGGTAATCTTTTTACAGCATATTGTTCTTAGTCTTTTGTCAATACAGGATGCTGGGTATTGACAGGAATGTTATTTTGGAAATTTACTTATATGCTGTGTATTAAGGATTTAACTCTATGGAGCCGGATAAAGTAAGGATCAATGGTTAAGGGTCGGAGATGGCTGTCAGTAATTCTTTTGGGTTATTTGGCTGACTGGATTGTCAGACAATATGGTTTTATTTGTTTCTTTTCCTTTTAGACAAGGACCTAGGAGATGAAAGTAGAGACATTAATTTTGCTGTAGAATGGTGAGATTTCAGTTGGTTTCTTGTATACTTTAGATTTTCTCCGTACTTGGAGTGATGGTAATCCACTCAGACCAACCTAGAACAGTTCAAAGTAAGTACACTAGTAGCAAGGTACTTGGTCGCTACTGCAGAAAGGGAAAAAAGGGCTAAAATTTACATCTCAAAGTCCAACCTTTTCCAATCAAATCGAGCAATGACCAATTATTTAGACACTTACAAAGTTGAAACAAGAAAACAGTATGTGGTTCAGTGCTTCAGGTTAACAGAGGAAATGATGTTGACGTTTGTAAGATTTTTTCAGATTAACTTGATGATTGAAATACTGTGAGGAGATTTGTTTGTTGACTCGGTCCCTATTTTGATAACCTAGAAATATTTTAAAGCTTATGTTTTGAGCTTTGAGATGTAAACTTAGAGTTTGCTAATGGCGTATATCGATCATGATACGACTCTGAATCTGGAATTTAGTACTATATCTTTTATCCTTGGAGGATATTATGACAATGAGTTATTAGCATCTTTTTTGCATGAACTATTCTTTAAGAAAGTTGAGAATGATGCTGCTTTGTGTCCTCTGCTTGCGCCTTGTTAATGGTACTTTGTATGATGGAAATTCCTGATCTCACTTTTGCTGATATTTGAGCACAGTTTTTCAATATGGAGGCTTTTTGTTGGAATTTTCACAAATTTTATTGGTAGACACAAGACAATTTTGACCATCAATTGAGAAATAACAAAGAATTGGTTAGAGCAGGAGAGGAAATTGTCCTTTGTTTTCAAATTGTGTCATATTATTTACTCTGATAATCTCGCGTCTCTGTTAAAAATGCATTTAAATGGCCATAGAAAAACATACAAGTTGGTAAATCTGATAGTCGGTTTCTACTTTTTATTTTCCATTTTTTTCTGCAGCCTCCAAAGATTAGATCCTTCATTGACAGTGTTACTGCTGTTCCGCTCGAGAACATAGAAGAGCCCCTTAAATGTTTTGTCTGGGAGTTTGATAAGGTGAGTTTATTACTTTTAAGTTGAATGTTACATTGCTTTACAAATGTTAGTCATCACTTTAAGGTCATCTTTGGTCAATGCAGGGAGATTTTCATCACTGGGTTGATCTTTTCAATCATTTCGATTCATTTTTTGAGAAGCACATTAAGTCAAGAAAAGATTTACAGCTCGAGGATAATTTTTTGGAATCTGATCCTCCCTTCCCAAAGGCCGCGGTTCTTCAAATTCTTCGTGCCATACGGATAATCTTGGAAAATTGCACGAATAAACACTTCTACAGTTCATATGAGGTGCGTACCCTTTTTATTCCTGTTACTTTTAGTCTGTCCTCGCAACACCTGTAATTTTCGGGCTTGTCTTAACTGGAGGCATTGGGATATCACATGCCCTTTCTTTAGTCATGTCACAGCATACTTCTTAGTGTCATTACCAATACTCGGCTTAAGGAATACTGTTTTTAGAAAATCTATAGAAACAGAAAAAAGTGGTTTGTATTTAGAGAGACAGAATTCTGGAATACACACTAGCTATCGTGTCATTACCCTTTAAGTAGTGAGAACAACTTTACCTTCCTAGTGACATGAATAAGATGACCTTTAATTATATTTTTTATTATTGAAACTCCTGCTTTTGGTGTGTGAATGCAGCAGCATCTCTCATCTTTGCTTGCTTCAACTGATGTGGATGTTGTTGAGGCTTGCTTGCAAACTTTGGCTGCCTTCCTTAAGAAGAATATAGGGAAGGGCTCTATCAGAGACGCATCTTTGAAATCCAAGCTTTATGCTCTTGCACAAGGTTGGGGTGGAAAGGAAGAGGGCCTTGGACTTGTTCAATGTGCTGTGCAGAGTGGGTGTGACACCATTGCCCATGAGTTGGGCTGCACCCTTCATTTTGAATTTTACGAGGCAGATGAAATGCCTAGAGATTCAGGAAATGAGCAGCTAATCCAGGGGTTACAGGTCATTCATCTGCCTAATGTGAATGCTTGTCCGGAAACTGATCTAGAGCTTTTAAATAAGCTTGTTATGGAGTACAAAGTACCCAGTGGTTTAAGATTTTCATTGCTAACAAGACTGCAGTTTGCAAGGGCGTTCAGCTCTTTAGCTTCTCGGCAGCAGTGCACCTGCATTCGCCTATATGCCTTCATAGTTCTAGTTAAAGCAAGCAGTGATGCTGATGACTTAGTTTCCTTCTTTAATACAGAACCTGAGTTCATCCATGAATTATTATCATTATTGAGCCATGAAGACACAGTTCCTGAAAAAATCCGCATACTGTGTCTACTTTCATTGGTCGCTCTTTGTCAGGATCGATCTCGTCAGACAACCGTCCTGACTACAGTTACATCAGGTGGATACCGAGGTATCCTTTCCAGTCTCGTGCAGAAGGCTATTGAGTCTGTTACAAGTGGCTCCTCCAAGTGGTCTGTTGTATTTGCTGAGGCTCTACTATCTCTTGTTACCACACTGGTTTCATCATCAACGGGGTGTTCAGCCATGCGGGAAGCAGGATTCATAGCTACTTTGCTTCCCCTTCTCAATGATACGGATCCACAGCACTTGCACTTGGTCTGTACAGCCGTACATATTCTTGAAGCTTTCATGGATTATAGTAACCCAGCTGCTGCGTTGTTCAGGGAGCTGGGGGGTCTGGATGATACCATTAAACGCTTGGAGATAGAAGTGTCTTATGTAGAAAATGGCTCTAAGCAACAAGGTGAAAAGGCTGAGTGCAGTGCCAGTGCAGATGTAGTGTCCGGGGCTTCCAGTGACCTGGATAACATACAGCCTCTGTATTCTGAATCATTGGTTTCACACCACCGGCGGCTACTAATGAAAGCTTTGTTGCGTGCAATATCCCTTGGAACTTATGCTCCTGGAAATACTACAAGTATTAATGGCTCCACCGAGAGGTTGTTGCCTCATTGCCTGTGTGTAATTTTCCAAAGGGCGAAGGATTTTGGTGGTGGTGTTTTCTCACTTGCAGCGACTGTCATGAGTGATTTGATTCATAAAGATCCTACATGCTTTCCCATTTTAGAGGCAGCTGGTCTTCCTTCTGCTTTCTTGGATGCTATCTTGGATGGTGCTATCTGCTCTGCAGAAGCAATATCTTGCATACCTCAGTGTCTGGATGCCTTGTGCCTCAATAACAACGGTCTCCAGGCTGTGAAAGATCGAAATGCCTTGAGGTGCTTTGTGAAAATATTTACCTCTAGAGGATATTTGCGCTGGCTTACAGGCGAAACAACTGGTTCCTTGTCTAGTGGACTGGACGAACTACTGCGCCATGCTTCCTCGTTGCGTGGACCTGGTGTGGATATGCTTATTGAGATTTTGAACGCAATTTCAAACATTGGGTTAGGGGTTGAGTCATCCTACTCCTGGATTGAGTCTGCATGCTCATCTTTTGCTATTCCCATGGAAACCGATGCTGAAGGGGGAAGTTCTGTTTCACCAGGTGATAGGGACTCATCCAAGATGGATGTTTTGGATCATAACCTGGAGCCATCACCTGATGCTTCTGGCTTGAATGTTGAGGCTTTGCTACCAGATTTTGCTAGTAATGCGGCTCGTCTTCTTGAAACGGTGCTTCAGAATGCTGAAACATGTCGTCTGTTTGTCGAGAAAAAGGGGATTGAAGCTGTCCTAAGGTTGCTAACATTGCCTTTAATGCCGCTGTCAGCTTCACTTGGGCATAGTTTGTCTATTGCTTTCAAAAACTTTTCATTACAGCACTCGGCTTCTCTCGCATGTGCAGTATGTGCCTTTATCAGGGAGCATTTAAAGGAAGCTGTTGATCTCTTAATATCGGTTGGAGGGACTTCATTTGCAGCAATAGAATCTTCAAGGCAAGCAACTGTATTGCGACATCTTTTTATTCTCGAAGGTATTTTGTCTCTTTCTAATTTCCTGTTGAAAGGGACGACAACTTTATTTTCTGAACTGGGTGCTGCGGATGCTGATATATTGAAGGGTATTGGGAGGGCATATATGGAAATAATCTGGCAGATATCTTTGTTTAGTGATTCTAAGGGGGAAGAGAAGAGGAATAATCTTCAGCAAGAACCTGAGAGTTCTGATGCAGGTTCTTCCAGTGCTGTTGGAAGAGAGAGTGATGATGATGCAAATATACCGGTGGTGAGATACATGAACCCTGTTTCAGTGAGGAACAATTCTCATTCTTTGTGGGGCGGAGAAAGAGAATTTCTTTCAATTGTGCGTTCTAGTGAAGGTTTGCACCGACGTAGTCGGCATGGTTTCACACGCATACGTGGAGGAAGGGCAGGGAGGCACTTGGAGGCTCTGAACATTGACTCTGAAGCTTACTCAAATGCGCCAGATACATCTTCCTTGGAATTGAGAAAGAAGAGTCCAGATGTGCTCGTCGTGGAAATTTTAGGCAAATTGGCTTCAACAATACGTTCCTTTTTTACAGCACTTGTCAAGGGTTTCACCTCATCAAACCGTCGCAGAGGTGACTCAGGTGCATTGGGAACGGCTTCAAAGATCCTTGGATCTGCATTGGCCAAAATTTTTTTGGATGCTCTTAGTTTTTCAGGGAATTCAACTTCTGGCATGTCTCCGTCAGTGAAATGTCGGTACCTTGGTAAGGTTGTGGATGATATGGCGGCTGTCACATTTGACAGTAAACGCCGTACATGTTATGCAGCAATAGTGAACAGCTTTTATGTTCATGAAACATTCAAACAGCTACTTACCACTTTTGAAGCTACAAGTCAGTTGCTCTGGACACTTCCAGATCCTATGCGAACATCAGGGGATGATCATGACAAGCCAGTTGAAGAAACTAAACAATCTGGCAGAACATGGATTCTTGACACGCTTCAAAGCTATTGTCGCGAATTGGAGTATTTTGTTAACCCTACTTTTCTGTTATCTCCTTCTGCCTCCCAGGCTCAGTTACTCGTGCAACCAGCTACAACTGGTCTGTCTATAGGACTGTTTCCTGTACCGAGGGATCCGGAAGTCTTTGTGAAGATGTTGCAATCTCAAGTTCTGGACGTCATACTTCCTATCTGGAACCACCAACTATTTACCAATTGCAGTCCTGGTTTTATCGCTTCTATTGTTTCCCTTGTTACGCATGTGTATTCAGGTACTGGTGATTTGAGAAGGAACCGTAATGGTGCTGTTGGGAGTACGAACCAGCGATACGTGCCTCCTCCACCTGATGAGGCAACTATTGCAACCATTGTTGAAATGGGTTTTACAAGGGCAAGAGCGGAGGAAGCCTTAAGACGGGTTGAAACAAACAGTGTTGAAATGGCAATGGAGTGGTTGTTCAGTCATGCTGAGGACCCTGTGCAGGAGGATGATGAACTGGCACGAGCACTTGCTCTGTCACTGGGGAGTTCATCTGAAACCAGTAAAATTGATGTTGCTGACAAGTCAATGGATGTTGAAACGGATGGAGGCCAGACTAAGGCACCCCCAGTTGATGATATTCTTTCTGCTTCAGTCAAGTTGTTTCAAAATGGTGACATTAAGGCATTCACCTTGACGGATCTGTTTTCTAGCCTCTGCAACAGGAACAAAGGAGAAGATCGTTCAAAGGTGGTGGTATATCTTATCCAGCAGTTAAAGCTTTCTGGGCATATGTTGGGGGACATAAATGCACTTTGTATCATATCCCGGGTGATGGCACTGCTCCTTCTAGAAGATGGAAATGCACGAGAAATCGCTGCTCAAGAGGGTATCGTGTCTGCTGTAATAGATATTCTGATGAACTCCAAGTCTAAAAGTGAGTGGGGGGATGAGACTTTGTACCAAAAGTGCATTAGCGCATTGCTACTTATATTGGATAACATGCTGCAGTCCAGGCCCAAAGTTTCTTCAGAGAACACGGGGGTTGCAATGAGATCTCTACCTGACTCATCTGCAGAGCAGGCTTCATTACCAGCAGCCCCAGTCATAGAAAATAAAGAAGCTCCTGATGTCCATGACAAAGAATCTGGTACTGCCATGGAGAAGATATTTGGCAATGCTACTGGTCGTTTGACTATTGAAGAGGGTCATAAGTTATTGGAAGTTGCATGTGAATTAATAAAGGATCATGTCCCTGCGATGATCATGCAAGCCGTTCTGCAACTATGTGCTCGTTTGACGAAATCTCACACCCTGGCTTTGCAGTTTCTAGAAAATGGAGCATTGCCAGCACTTTTCAGTCTCCCCAAAGCTTGTTTCTTCCCTGGATATGACACTGTTGCATCTGCTATAATACGGCATCTGCTCGAAGATCCTCAGACACTGCAATTGGCTATGGAATTGGAGATTCGACAGACTGTGAGTGGAAACAGGCATGCGGGGCGTCTATCCCCGAGAACATTCTTGACATCTATGGCACCTGTCATCTCCAGAGATCCTGTTATCTTTATGAGAGCTGCAACTGCTGTTTGTCAAGTGGAGTCATCAGGGGGTAGGAACTTTGTTGTTTTGTCAAAGGAAAAGGAAAAGGAGAAGCCAAAAACATCAAGTGAACAGAGTCTAAATTTGAATGAAACTGGTCGGGCTACTGAAAGTAAGGTTCTTGAGGGATCAGCTAAATGTTCTAAGGTCCACAAAAAAGTTCCTGCCAATCTCACCCAGGTCATTGACCACCTCCTTGATATTGTACTGAAATTTCCTTCACCTAAAGGCCAGGATGAGTGTGCAAATTGCTCATCGCCCATGGAGGTTGATGAACCTATAACCAAGGTAAAGGGCAAGAGCAAGGTCGGTGATAACAGAAAAAATGAGTTGGAATTTGATAGATCTGCTGGATTGGCCAAAGTGACTTTTGTCCTAAAATTATTGAGTGATGTTCTCTTGATGTACGCACATGCTGTGGGGGTTATACTGAAACGAGATCTCGAGATGTCTCAGTTACAAGTTTCTAGTAATTCAGATAGCTCTGGAATATTGCACCATGTTTTACATTATCTCCTTCCATTATCAGCTGATAAATCTTTGGGACCTGATGAATGGAGAGACAAGTTGTCTGAGAAGGCATCATGGTTTCTGGTTGTTTTGTGTGGTCGATCTGGAGAAGGGCGAAGGCGAGTAATCTGTGAATTAGTGAAAACATTGTTGTCTTTCTCAAACCTGGAAAGCAACTCTGCCAGAACCGCTTTATTGCCAGATAAAAAGGTTTTCTCGTTTGTTGAGTTAGCGTATTCTGTATTGTCAAAAAATTCATCACCCGGCACCTTGCCTGGTTCAGGATGCTCACCTGACATAGCAAAAAGTATGATAGATGGAGGCATGGTACAGTGTTTGACAGGAATTCTTCAAGTTGTTGATCTGGACCATCCTGATGCTCCAAAAACTGTGAACCTTATAGTGAAATCTCTGGAGAGCCTCACAAAAGCTGCCAATATGAATGAGCCGGTAATTAAGTCAGATGGTACAAATAAGAAAAAATTTGTGGGTTCAATTGATAGGGTGAATGAGCATATAAATGCGCCTTCAGCTGTGGAAACAGCAGAGCAAAGTCAGAGCAGGTTCGGTCAAGAGGAAGTTGCAGATGCTGCTGAGACACAAGAACCACAGCTTCAAGGATCTTCCCAAATTGATGCAAGTCGTGATGTGAATCCCGATCGGTTGATGGGCCAAAATAGGGTAGGTGAAGCAGGAGAGACATTGGCTTCCAGTCCTGCTGCAAACCTTGAGATGGAATTCATGCGGGAAGAGATGGAAGAAGGTGGTTCATCGCATAACACAAACCGCCTTGAGGTGACATTTGGTGTTGAGAACAGAGCAGACGATGATATGGGTGATGAAGATGACATGGGTGATGATGGTGAGGATGACGATGACGATGATGATGGTGAGGATGAGGATGAAGCTGAAGATGGTACTGGTATGATGTCTCTAGCTGATACTGATGTAGAAGACCATGACGACACTGGCCTAGGGGATGACTACAATGATGAGATGATTGATGAAGAAGATGATGACTTCCATGAAAACCGTGTTATTGAAGTAAGGTGGCGGGAAGCTCTTGATGGGTTAGATGATCATTTGCAGGTGCTTGGTCGACCTGGAGCTACAGGCGGTCTTATTGATGTTGCAGCTGAACCTTTTGAAGGGGTGAATGTGGATGACCTTTTTGGTCTCCGTAGATCACTGGGTTTTGAACGGCGTCGGCAGACAGGTAGGTCTTCCTTTGAACGATCCACCACAGAAACATCCGGTTTCCAGCATCCCCTTCTATTAAGACCAAATCAGGCGGGAGACATGGCCTCTATGTGGTCTGGAGGGAATTCATCCAGGGATCTAGAATCTTTGACATCTGAAAGCTTTGATGCATCTCACTTTTACATGTTTGATGCGCCTGTCCTTCCATTCGATCATTTGCCAAGTAGTCTGTTTAGTAACCGTCTTGGAGGCACGGCACCTCCACCTTTGTCCGATTACTCGATAAATTTGGACTCGTTACAACTACTGGGTCGCAGAGGACCTGGTGACGGACGGTGGACTGATGATGGTCAGCCACAGATTGGTTCTCAAGCTTCTGCAATAGCTCAGGCAATAGAAGACCAGTTCCTTTCTCATTTTCATCAAAGCATTCCTGCCAGCAGTCCAGCTGGAAGGCAATTAGAGAATTTGGAGGTACAGGAGAAGGAACAGCAGGATGCTCCACCTTCAAGTAGTATTCAACCTGAAGTTGATGTCAACAATAGCATTGGCCAACCAGTTGAAGATCAACATCAAGAAGGTTGTAATGAAGCGGAAAATCAAGAGAATGTTCAGGCTGTTGAGAGTGTTCCTCTTGAAGAGCAAGCCAATACTGAGTCGGCCACTGAAGAACCCATGTCTATTCAACCACTTTCACTGAACTACACTCCCAGTCAACAAGATAGCATGGAAATTGGG
>JANUWG010000568.1:0-11252 GCA_025175695.1 Eugenia klotzschiana
GACCATGGGTGTGCGGACTGTCGCGGGCTCGTGGGGTACGAGGCGTGACATTCCTACTTTCAATCAATTTCTCGTGTAACTATCCATTTTCTCTTACTCTCATAATGAATGACAAGAAAGTAAAATCACGCGGAAAAGCACTATGTCCTTAACCAATTGAGCCCACACCTTTGCTGGTTACATAGAGTCCTCTTCAAATTATGTCCTCTTCTTATCATCATTCTCTTATTATTTTCGAACGATAGAACTCACAAGATATCTCCACACCTTTGCTGGTTACATAAAATCCTCTTCATATTATCTCCTCTTCTTATCATCATTTGCTTATTATTTTTGAACGATAGAACTCACAAGATAATTAAATTTATTCAATTACGAATACAACTCTTGCTAAGTTGCGAAGTTCAAATTAAAATAAGCGCAATTATTGATAAGCACGCTTACAAAGTGTATAAAAAGTTGAGGTTATTTTTAAATGATAATGTCGAAAAGAAAAAAAAAACCACGACTTTCTTTCCCAATTGTGATACTCTTTGTTTGACGAGAAGTCGGAAGAAAATAAATATACCTATGCCCAAACTACTCTAGTATTAACTAATAAAAAGGGAAAAGATATAATTAATGAAGGTTGAACTCCATTAAAAGACAACATTGTCATCTCCTGGTTTAGCCACTTATTATTGCAATTGTCAGCATAACCTATGACAAGAACCTAGGTTGGATTTGATTTGATTGATTTGGGTTGTCCAGGAACCGGCCTTCGAAATAAAGTCTACCAAACCCAAGTTGAAATTCGATTAGTCCATTGATCGATTGCATCATCACATCAGGACTCAACGGCCGGCAATTATCTGGATTTGTAAGAAACATCTAGGCATACTATCTGGTTGATGTGGCTAAAGAAACTTCCAATCAAAAGCAAAGCAAATGATGGGCCATTTGTCTCTTGGAAATTGGACATTGCGAAAATATGTTTTTCAAAGATCCTTATATTGCAGTTTTCTCCATTGTTAATCATCAAAATCTTTGTTTGACCTTTTTTTGGTTCAGCTTTTCACACGACCCAAAAATCATGTTGAGATATTCGTTTTTGAAAAATTTTAAGAGTAAGCATGGTTCCATGGTAAAACCTGAAATCTAGAATCGGACCAGTGGGGAACCTATCCGATTTCAAGTTTCAAAGTATGTAGGGTAGATTTTACATTCCAAAAATTGGGGAATATGTTCCGACAGGTAGATTCTATGTTTCAAGTAGGTGGAACTAAAAACCTGTGATAATTTTTTTTTGTTTTTTATATATATCTTGGCGAAACCATGATATACAGTGGTATTTGATGATGAGTATATAATATGGAACTACTAATCTAAGCTTCCATTTTTTGCGATATCTATGACTAAGATTTTTACTTTTTTAATATTTCATATTTATTCGTGTGTCTTGATGTGAGATGTGGTCAATGGAGTGTAATAGTAAATTGTGGTCATTGAAGGTGATGATTCACTACAACCCTTCAACGAAGAATACATGTGGAACCTGGGTAGACCCTTGAACATGTGAAAGGGTAGGGTATGTTCCAAGTTTCAAGGTATGTCGGATAGATTTCATATTGCAAAAAATGAGGAACTTGTTCCGAAATTTAAGGCTTACTAACCCCACGTTCTTCTTTAATCTTTCATTATATAGATGGCGCGTAAGGAAGATTAAGTAAAATAATCAAGTTGGCTATACAAAACACAAGGGTATGATAAACACCCTAACAATTGGCAAGCACGCCTAAAGATGATATGGCCTTATGTGGGTTCAACTAACCAGATACATGCATCCATAAGGCAAAACAAGATTCAGATTTCAACCCACCCATTCATTTTACATATATGTACAACTCAATACTAGTTCTTTAAAACAGTGTTACGGCTTAACCTCTGGGGAAGCGGGATTTCAAAACTTCTACCACAACCGACCGTCACATAGATATCTTACATCAAAAGCTACATTAATCATCAAAAAATTTACTCCACTATCCAGTAAAACACAAATCCCTATCCCCATCATATTATCTTCAACTAGGCTTGTCTATCTCCCGCGTTACTGCTATTGATATCCGGGTTCATGGGAAGAGGACCTAGAAGTTCCTCATCATCCCTAGCTATGTATAACGCCACAAAACATAGGATGGGGACAAAGTATCGGCCTATTTCCACAGCTAAAGTACTGACTAACTTCTTAAAGTTTACTTTAGGATGGTCAGCATCAACATGATCCTCCCAAGTACTAATACACTGTCTAGGTACTCCCTAGCATAGAGTTGGGGAAGTGGGATTAATTCAAGGCATTCTTATTTTCTGAAAACCATAATTCAACAATAGTGAGCTAACGCCGTGTAAATGTAAATCTAACCCAATAGAATGTATGCATTGAAATCAGAAATATGGCATCAACAATTCTCAATTCGTCATGCGCACGAGAGATAATGTATGAATAAGATTCATTCAAATACTCATATGTAACGCTGGTTCACACAAAGATCATCTTCGTGAATAACGTTTGTATAGCATCTCACTCCAAAGGCATCTCAAGCTCACAAGGGCAGAGGCATCTCCGATTAACGAAGGCATCTTGCATCATAGGCATCTTGACCTCACAAGGGCAAAGGCATATCTGATTGACGAAGGCTTACTGATTCCATTTGGCTCCTAGGGGCATCATCGGCAATAGCTCGACGGGATACATTTCTCATGATGAAATGTCATGTTATGCACAAACAATTCAATCTCACCTATGTCGGCACCTTCTTTGGTAGTTCTTTCAGGAATTCAATATAGTTATCATGCATATCAGGCGAGGATTCAAGAATACAATTTATATTTTCAATCATTGGCATATGATTCCCACGTCAATCCTAACAAACCATAAAAGATAAAGATTCACTAGCCTCGATTTCTTGACGATTGAATGATGATGACGACGGACGAGTTCTGGGCGTTTGATGAGAAGACCAAGGTGTGGTGTGGATAGCAGTAGGGCATGGGTGTCACAGAGATTGTATAACAGTAAAGATTCTAACGAAAGAATGACGAAATAAACTGACGTCAAAGGTTTATATAGGGGAACCAATTGACGGACGGCTCAATCAAGTAGTGACACGTGTATCACACATCAGTAACATATATCCGCCATGTGTCACTCATGCGTGATACATGGTACAGGCCATGCCACATACGGACACGTGGCTGGCCACATGTCACTATATGGTGACGCATGTTGCCACGTGTCCCTACCCCAAGCCACGTGTCTTTTGCTTCGGCTATCTGTGGACACGTGGCCTCCCACGTGTTGGTGCGTCCCTATCGTCCTCGTTTGGTCCCAATTTACACGTACTTGATCCAATCGGGACCTAATTAAAGTATGATGTGTTGTCATGTCTCGTTGTCAATTCTAAATTATCCAATAATACTTAGGATAATCTGTTAAGGTTTTGGGGTCATCACAATTCTCCCCACCTCAGGAAATTTCGTCCTCGAAATTTAATTCTTGTTCTCTCCTTCAAACAATTAGGGATAACCTTGTCTCGTAATTTTCTCACTTTCCCATGTTGCTTTCTTGACATCATGGTATCTCCATAATATCTTAACTAGAGGGATAGTTTTATTTTAGAGGATTTGTTTATTCCAGTCTAGTACTTGTATAGGTTCCTCAAGGTATCTGACCCTTTCGTCAACGTCAATGGTTTCAAAGTCTAATAAGTGATGGGGTCTGGATGATACTTCGTTAAAATGGATACATGAAATACATCATGTATTTGAGATAATTTGGGCGATAACACCAATATATAAGATAGATAATCAACTTTCTTAAGTATCTCGAAGGGTCCTACGAATCTCGGGCTCAATATTCCTTTTTCTCCAAATCTTGAGATTCCTTCTTAGGTGATACCTTCAAGGATACATGATTGCCTCCCTCAAATCCTAATGTTCTTCGTTGTTTGTCGGCATTACTTTTTTGCCGACTCTGAGCAACTTTAAGTTTTTCATGTATAACTTCAATCATATCGGTTGTAATTTGAACTAGTTCTGGCCCTGTTAAACTTCGTTATCTCACTTCATTCCAACATTTGGGAGTTCTACAGGCTCTACCATATAATGCCTCAAACAGAGGCAAACGGAGCCTTGCCTATACTCTGTTGAAAACTATTGTTATGGGCAAACTCTACTAAATGTAAGTTTTATCCTCAACTGCCTTTGAAATCAAATACACATGTTCACAGCATGTTTTCTAGTATCTGAATTACTCTTTTAGATTGCCCATCTATTTGCGGGTGAAAGGCAGTACTATATTGTAGTTTTGCTCCTAAGGCGGCTTCTAAACTTTTCCAAAAGTTTGACGTAAACCTTGGATCTTGATTTGACGTTATAGTAATCGGTACACCATATAACCGTACTATTTCTTTAACATATAGATTCGCAAGCTAATCTAATGTGTGATCCTTTCTCATTGCTAAGAAATGTGCACTTTTGGTCAATCGATCCACTATTACCCAGATGGAATCATGATCTCACGGTGCTCTTGTGAGTCCTTGCACAAAATCTAGCGTTATGTGCTCCCACTATTTCTAATGGTTTAAGTATTCTTGCTGGCTTACGATGCTATGTCTTTATCTATTGACATGTCGGGCACTTCTCAACTTATCTAACGATATGCCTTTTCATCCCATTCCACCAATAGTGTTAGCAAAGGTTGCCATACATCTTTTCATTCCCGGGATGGATACTATATTGACTTCGATGTGACTCGGATAGAATTGTTTCCCTTAATTCATTATTGTTTGGTACGCACAACTATCCTTGGAACCTTATCGTTCCATCGTCGGTTATATGAAAGTTAGGCCTTTTTCCTTTTAGCATTTCTTCTCGAGTCTCTAGGATTTTAGGATCCTTTTATTGTAACATTTTGATCCTTTGAACAACGTCAAGTTCTATTTTTAAAGTGACTAAAACACTTGTGAGGTTTCTTACCTCCGACTTGAACTCTCAGCATAACGCTCCTTTTAACAAATTCCACTCTCGAATCATCATGATTGCTACTTGTGCAGACTTCCGACTAAGGGTATCTGCAACTTTGTTTGCCTTTCTAGTGTGATATAGTATCCCACAATCATGATCCTTCACTAATTTCATTCATCTTCTTTGTCTCATATTTAATTCCTTTTGCGAGAATAAATAACTAAGGCTCTTATGGTCTATGTATACCTCAAACTTCTCTTCATAAAGGTAATGGCTCCATATGTTTAACGTAAGAACGATTATAGCCAATTCTAAGTCATGAGTCGGATAGTTCAACTCAAAAAGCTTTAATTACCTTGAAGCATATGCAACAATCTTTCCATGTTGTATTAAGATACAACCCAATCCTTTTAGGGAAGCGTCACTATATACTTCATATCCTCTAGTTCCTAAGGGCATAGTTAACACCGATGCTAATGTTAACCTTTTCTTGAGCTCTTGAGACTCTTTTCCCGTTCTTGGCCCCGTATGAACTTAGCATTTTTCCTAGATAACTTAGTCAATATACCTGCGATGTTGGAGAATCCATCTACGAATCTCCTATAGTAACCTGCCAATCTTATGAAACTTCGAACTTCGATTACTATTATTGGTCTTGGTCATTCGATCACAGCTTTAATCTTGGCTGGATCCACTGATATTCCTTGGCTAGACACCACATGACCTAAGAATATCACTTTGTTCAACCAAAATTCACATTTACTGAATTTGCATACAATTAGTGTCCTCTTAAGATTTACAAAACTATCATCAAATGTTCTTCATGCTCCAAAGGTTCCTTTGAATAGATCAGGATGTCATCAAGGAACACTATCACAAATCGATCTAAGAACGGCTTGAACACCTTATTCATTAAGTCCTTGAATGCCGCAGGTGCATTAGTCAATCCAAATGGCATGACTAGAAACTCATATTGTCCATAATGAGTTTTAAATGCCATCTTAGATATATCTTAATCCTTAATCTTTAATTGATGGTGCCCTGATCTCAAATCAATCTTTGAGAACACAGACGCTCCTCTTCGATTTTAGGGAGCGGATACTTGTTCGTAATTGTTACTTTATTCAATTGCCTATAGTCAATGCACATCCATAAGGAACTATCCTTTTTCCTTACGAATGACACTGGTGCACCCCATGGTGACGCACTTGGTCGGATAAATCCTCTATCCAATAATTCCTTCAATTGTACTTTTTGTTCTTTCAACTCTGTCAATACCATCCTATATGGAGCCATCGAGATTGGTTCTGTTTCAGGGGCTAATTCAACTACAAACTCAATCTCACGTTCGGGTGATAAACCCAGTAATTCTTTTATAAACACATCAGAATATTCTCTTACTACGGGTATTCCTCAAACTTGGCACTTTCTTTTCCTTCGTCCTTTACAACCGTCAAATAACCTGTACATTTGTCCTCACGTAACTGATGCGCTGCTAGAGCTAATATGAATGCTTTTGTGAAACTTGCACAGTTTCCAATAAATTCAAAATTCGCATAGTCTGGTGGATTAAACTGTATTATCTTTCTATAACAATCCACCTTGGCTCTTGGCCTATAAAGCCAATCCATTTCTAAGATAACATCAAAGTCATACATAGCCAAAACTACTAGGTCTACTAGCAGTTCTCGTCTAGCTATCTCTATCCTGACATTCTCACACACTACTGTGGATAAAACAGTGTCCTTTAGAGGTGTAACAATACTAAGTGGTACGTCCATGGGTCTAGTACGTAAATTATTCTTTTGTACTAATCTTAACGAAACAAATGAATGTGCTGCACTCGTATCGAATAATGCATAAGCTTTGCAATTATTTATAGAGATATTACCTGTTATTACAACCTAAAAATTTTTCGCCTCCTCCTAGGTGACTACATAGACCTTTGCCTGAGATGTTGGTTACTTCCTTGAGAATTTGTGGCTGGCTATTCCTCTGTGGTGGGAAATTTCGTGGACAGTCTACTATAGCATGATCTGCCTATCCACACTTGTAACACTTTTGTCATCTTGGACATGGCATGTTCCCATGTGCCTTGCCACAATTACGATAAATTTGATTTGAGTACTGCTTTCCTCCTCTAAACTGTTCGAGGTTCATTCCCCCTTGGACCTCCGTTAGTACTCCTTTTATTGGAAGAGAATGGGCGATTCCAGAGTGGGTTAAGTCTCTTATTATGCTGAAAATTATTTTGAGGAGTATAACGACTAAGCCTACCCTACGATTCAGTTTCTTTACTTTCTTTTACTAAGGCCTGGTCAACTAATTGAGCTCATCCATAGAGGATAGTATAGTCTCTTATATCAAGAGGCACTAATTTTCTCCTGATATCATTTCTCAATCCGTCTATAAACCATCTTGCCCTGTCTTCCCCATTTTCTACCAATCTATGTGCATACCTAGACAATTTTGAAATGTTAGCCTTGAACTCGTCAAACATGCTCCCTTGAGTTAATCTTATAAACTCTTCCATTTTCTGTTTTTGAGCATAGTCTAAGAAGTACTTTTCGTTAAATACTTCCACAAATTTATTCCAATTTACTTCTATACCGGTGGGAAACACATTTGTCCTCGTTGATCCCCACTAGTGTTCAGCATTTCCTTCTAATTGATATTCAGCAAGAGCAACTTCCTCCCCCTCGCTACAATTCAATACTTAAAAAACTATTTCCATAACTTTAATCCATCTTTCAACTTCGTCTAGCCTTCCTAATCCAGTGAATTCACTTGGATTCAACCTTAGGATCTATTCTAGTAGTTCCTATGTACGGCATCCATCAGTCTTAGCATTTGTAGCGATTTATTGCTGAGCTTGATCTTGCATTAAGTTTCCTACGGTAACAAGTGTTTGCAGGATTCCATCTACACGAAGATCATTTCCTGTAGCCTCATCAATTGTTCTTTTAGATCCACTTGATCTCACCATTTTCTTAAGTTTTTTGCATGATAGTCAGCAGAAATCAATGTCTCATCATTCACTAAATGTAACTTCAGTTATTGCCAGTCAAAATAAATAGCATTTGCTATTGCCAGATTAGAGATAATCACAAACACATGAACTTGTAATCTTAATCACGTACGTGCCTATCAAAATACTTCATCCTCTAGCACACCTTATCACTTCAAAACCCCGGTCTGGTACCAAACTGAGCTACGACGCTCCAATCCACCATACCTTAAAGCTTACTAACCACGCGTTCCTCTTTATTCTTTCATTATATAGATGACGCATGAGAAAATCTAAGTAAAATAATCAAGTTAGCCATACAAAACACAAGTGCATGATAAACACACTGATAACTGATAGTCACGCCTAAAGGGGGTATGGCCTTATGTGGGTTCAACTAACTAGATACAAGCATCCATAAGGCAAAATAATTTTCAGATTTCAATCCACCCATTTATTTCACATATATGTACAACTTGGTACTAGTTCTTTAAAATAGCATTATGGCTTAACCTCTGGGGAAGTGGGATTTGAGAACTTCTACCACAACCGATCATCATGTAGATAACTTACATCAAAAGCTACGTCGATCATCAAAAACTCTACTCCACTGCCCAACAAAACACAAATACCTATCCCCATTACACTATCTTCAATTAGGCCCGTTCGTCCCTGGCATTACTGTTGCCGATATCTGGGTTCATGGGAAGAGGACGTAGAAGTCCTTCATCATCCCTGACTATGTATAACTCCACAAATGGTATAGGACGGAGGTAGGGCATAGGCCTATTTCCATAGCTAGAGTACTGACTAATTTCTTAAACTTTACTTAGGGGCGCTCAGCATCAACATGATCCTCCCAGGAGCTGCTACACTTTCTGGGTACTCCGTAGCATAGAGTTAGGGAAGCATAACTAATTCGAGGCTTTTTATTTTCTAAAAATCATAGTTCCACAATAGTGGGCTAATGCCCCGCAAATGTAAATCTAATCCAATGGAATGTATCTATTGAAATTAGAAACATGACATCAATAATCTTCACTTCATCATTTGCATGAGAGATAATGCATGAATGAGATTCTTTCTAATACTCATAAGCAATGCTGGCTCACTCAAAGATCGTCCTCGTGGATAATGTTTCCACGGCATCTTACTCTAGAGGCATCGCGAGCTCATAAGGGCGGAGGTATCTTCGATTAACGAATGCATCTTATATCATAGGCATCTCGAGCTCACAAGAGCGGAAGCATCTTCGATTAACAAAGGCATCCCATTCCATCTGGCTCCTAGGGGCATCATCGTCAATAGCACGACGGGATACTTTTCTCATGATGAAATGCCATGTTATGTACACACAATGCAATCTCACCTCTGTCGGCACTTTCTTTGGTAGTTCGTTCAGGAATTCAATATATTTATCATGCATATCAAGTGAGGATTCAAGAATAAAATTTATTTTTTTAATCATTGACGTATGTGTTGGGAGCACGCAACAGAAGTCCAATACTTTCACCCAGGGAGATCGCTAAGAGGGAGCCCAAGTTCAAGCTCGTCAATATATCCAGTAGACCCACCTTCACTCAAAAGCTTAAGCCAATGAGTTATGGGTTAACTTGGATATATTAACTGCTTAACACCACACAATTCTCCGATGTGGGATTTCTCTAACACAACTCACACATGCATTCTTAACAATCTCCCCCTTATGTGTGAGCTTCAGTGTTAGGCTTGCTCCTCCTTAATCCAAGTATCCTTCTACACCAAGACATCTTAACTTGAATCTTCATCAACGCCCATCGGGCCCACGTTGCTACCCTATAACGCCACATTGGCTCGAAACCACGTTGGTCACCAGATTCCTTTATTGAGATATTCACTAAACACCGATACATATTGGGAATAGATCACCAGTCAATTATCGGCTTTAATACCAATTGTTGGGAGCGCGCAGCAGAAGTCTGATACTTTCACCCGGGAAGATCGTCAAGAGGGAGCCCAAGTTCAAACCCGTCAATATATCCAGTTAGACCCACCTTCACTCAAAAGCTTAAGCCAATGAATTATGGGCTAACTTGGATATATTAATTGGTTAACACCACATCAATTCTCCGATGTAGAACTTCTCTAACATAACTCACACGCGTATCCTTAACAGTATGATTCCAGCGTCATTCCAAACAAACCATAGAAGTTAGAGATTCACTTGCCTCGATTTCTTGACAATTGAACGATGATAACGATAGACGAGTTTTGGGCATCTGACAACAAAACTAGGGTGTGGGCGTGGATGGCAATAGGGGCGTGGGTGTCATAGATATTGTATAATGGTAAAGGTTTGGCGATTAAATGACGAAATGAACTCATGTTAGAGGTTTATATAGGGGAAACGACTGACAGACGGCCTAATCAGGCAGTGACACGTGTTTGCAATGTGTCACGCGCCGGTGACATGCATTCACCATATGTATGGTGACCCGTGTTGCTACTTATTCCTCCCCCAAGCCACGTCTGGCACGTGGCAAGGCATGTGTCCTCATCTCCTGACATGGGAATACATGTCCCTTGCTTCGACCACATGTCGGCGCATCCATGTCGTCCTCGTCTAGTCCCAATTGTCATGTACTTGGTCTAATCGGGACCTAATTTACGTATAATTGTTGTCCTGTCGCCTCGTTGTCAATTATAAATTACCCAATAATACTAAGGATAAGTTGTTTGAGGTTCTGGGTCATCACATTGATCCTCGTACTGAGACCCAAATTTGGGAGAGGGAATTAACTATGGACTGGGATCCTCAGGTCAAAGATCTAGGGTTAATAGGCAAGTGTTCACTCTTTTTTTTGGGGGGGGGGAGGTCAAAAGTACTCACTCATGTTAAGGAACTTACATTTGTTCAACACTTTTTACTCGGGAAATTTACCAAAAAACTCCTAAATTTATTGTAATTGTGTTAATTCAGTTCTAAGTTTTTTTTTATCAATTGAGTCCTAAACATTTTGCATTTGTGCTAATTTAGTCCATCCGATCAACTTTGGGCAGTCGACGCTGACGCGATAATTTTTAAATAATATTTCAATAATTTTCTATTTATTTCTTTTTCTTTTTCTTTTCTTCTCCTTCTTCCTCTAGCCAGTCACTGAAAATACGAGAAAATTAAAAAAAAAATACTAAAATACTATTGGAATTGTCCATGTTAGTGACGGCATCCAAGTTAGCGCCGGCCCACTAAAATTGATTGGATGGA
>JANUWG010000569.1:0-11251 GCA_025175695.1 Eugenia klotzschiana
CTCTCGCTGCATCGAGGGCAACCTCGCCCAACTCTCATCGATGGGTGGCCATTGCTTGAGATTGACTACCACCGAGAAGCTAGGGCAGAAAAAAAAAAGTAAAAAATGGGAAAAATGGAAAAAAGGAAAAAAATAAAAAAAAATGATGAAAATGCCATTGATCATGCTCTTTAAAAAAAAAAACTAATGAGGACACTCCATTTTCTTATTTGAAACAACATTCATTTCGGATTTTTATTTAAAAAGTAGAGATATTTTAAGCTCTAATTTGAAAATTTCGATCGAATTTTCAGCATGCTACGCCCGAAAATTCCGTCGAGGTTTCGCCGGAACGATCAAATTGCGCCCCATAAAAAAAACGCGTAGAACTTAATTACACATTTTCAAATTCGTAAATTGATTAGGATTGGTCGGTGCAATTTTTTCCTTCTTTTGCTTTGGACATCGTCATCCTCAGCGTCATGTCTTGGCCCCACTGTAATTCCGAAGGATTCGTGCGGCAGATTCCGACAGTCCTTGAGCAACGGGGTAGGGCCCACTGGATTTAACACTCGCTACTTTAAAGCGCCGCGTGGCCATCGCCAGAGTCGAACTCCACCGGGAACGTAGAGCTGCCGGTTGCCCGTAACTCTTTCTATAACTCGTGGCCCACGTGGCCCGATCAGACAGGCAGTGTCCAAGCGAGTGGAGCTGGCGCTAGTACTCCTCGTTGATCCTTCTTGCTCGGTCCAGTGTGAACCTGTGGAATTCCACCTTTGATAATGGTCAAACTTGGAGTCAAATTTAAGTCTTTTGGCGACGAATGTCTGCGAGCATCACGCTTGGGGAACGTCAAAAAGTTGAACCAAAAGCCACGTCCAAAAGCAGTGTGCGACAGAGAACTTCTGTTTCATAGAACCGCCATTGAAGGTGAAGAGAGAGAGAGAGAGAGAGGACCAGCAGCGACTTCTCTGCCTACTGGCTAGTCGCTACCAGCATTAAAAATCCAAACTTTGCAGTTATTTCTCCTGTATCTATCGCCTCCCACTGAAAAACTCTCTCTCACAAATCCCAGCATTACTAGAAACTTTCTTTAAGTAGGGGGAGGAGGACAGGGTAAAGCTGTTCCAAGTGAGAATTCAGAAGCTGGGTCTTCTCAGAAAACTGCAACTAGCATCTGGGTAAGTGAGTACCTCAACAACACTTCCATCTTTTCTCGAATGATGGAGCTCGTCTTCGCCCGTTTGTTGCTTTTACTTTGCTTCTCTGTGCCGACGCTCACCGTCTCTTCTTTGAGCCACGACGGCCGCATTCCACTACTCTCGCTCATGGCTCGCTGGACTAACGTGCCCTTCGCTATAAGTTCTAGCTGGAACTCCTCTGATCCCACCCTCTGTAAGTGGGTCGGTGTAGAGTGCGACTCTGCTCACAATGTGGTCTCTCTGAACCTCTCGAGCTATGGGGTTTCGGGTCGTGTAGGACCCGAAATCGGGTACTTGACCAACTTGCAGGTCCTTGATTTTAGCTACAACAATTTCACCGGTGAGATTCCTTCGCAGTTGGGAAATTGTTCCCATCTTGAGTACTTGGACATGTCCCAAAATGGGTTCACTGGGGAAATTAAGGACGACTTGAGCAGGCTTCGGAATTTGAGCTTCTTGAGCTTGTTCTCGAACTCACTTGCCGGAGAGATACCTGAGTCGTTGTTTCGAATTCCAAGTCTAGAGTACGTCTACTTGTACTCGAACAATTTGAGTGGTTCCATTCCTAAGACTGTTGGGGATATGAGAGAGGTTTCGGCTCTGTGGTTGTATGATAATCATTTATCAGGGGCCATTCCTGATTCCATCGGAAATTGTAGTAAATTACAAGAATTCATTTTGACTGGGAATGAGCTCGTAGGAGTTTTGCCGCGAACCCTTGGTAATCTCGAGAACCTCGTTTATTTAGATGTTAGTGAGAATAGCCTTGAAGGGAAGATCCCTTTGGGTTCAGGCCGTTGCGAGAATTTGGACACTCTGGTCTTGTCATTCAACGATTTCAATGGCGGTCTCCCGCCGGAACTGGGCAATTGTAGCAATCTAACTACTTTAGCCGCCGTAAGTGCCAACTTGACTGGAAACATACCGTCTACGTTGGGCCAGCTTGAGGGACTCTCTTTACTCTATCTCTCTGAGAATCAATTGTCCGGAGAATTGCCTCCTGAACTTGGCAAGTGCAAGTCCTTGAAAAGCTTGCAAGTGTACTCCAACCAACTTGAAGGGGAAATCCCTCAGGAAATCGGCAACATTGGCGGGTTAGAAGATCTTCTCTTGTTTCAGAATCGCTTGAGCGGTGAGATTCCACTTAGCATCTGGAAGATTCCATCCCTGAAGAACCTTCTGGTTTATAATAATTCTCTCTCGGGAGAGCTACCTCTGGAGATAACCGAGCTCAAGAACTTGCAGAAAGTTTCTTTGTTCAACAACCATTTCTCTGGAGTCATTCCTCAGGGTTTGGGTATGAATAGTAGTTTACTGGAGTTGGATTTCATTAATAACAAGTTCACTGGCCCGATACCGCCCCATCTGTGCCGGGGAAAGAAATTGGAAGTGATGAATCTCGGTGTGAATCAACTTCAAGGTAGCATACCCTTTGATGTAGGAAGCTGTTCGAGTCTGAGGAGGTTGATCCTTAAGGAAAACAACTTTACCGGGGTCTTGACAGAGTTTAGAAGGACACCTGACCTTTTGCTGATGGATATCAGCAAAAACAGCATCAGTGGGAGCATCCCATCTAGCTTGGCTAACTGTAGCAATCTTACCACTATCAACTTGTCCATGAACAAACTCACAGGATTTCTACCCCCAGAGCTAGGGTACCTGTCAAACCTTGTCAAGCTAAATCTCTCTCACAACAATCTGGAAGGTCCTTTGCCATCTGAGCTGTCACGCTGTAAAAGATTGGAAACTTTTGATGTTGGGTTCAATCTATTGAATGGTTCACTTCCGTCAAGTTTGAGGAATTGGGCAAGCTTGTCCACACTCATTTTGACAAAGAACCATTTCGACGGAGGCATTCCGCTTTTCTTGATGGACCTTGGAAAGTTATTAGAGCTAAAAATGGGTGGGAATTTGTTAGGAGGTGAAATTCCCACTTCGATCGGATCGCTGAAGAGTCTAATGTATGCTTTGGATCTGAGCGATAACAGATTAATGGGGAAACTTCCTGCAGAAATTGGGAACTTGATCCTGCTCCAGAGGCTGGATATATCAAACAACAATCTTTCTGGAAGTTTAGCAGTCCTCGAAGAACTCGTTTCGTTAATTGAGCTAAATGTCTCATATAATATATTTGCAGGTCCGATACCAAACCTGGTCCATTTGAATTCAACCCTGTCTTCTTTTCTGGGAAACTCTGGTCTCTGTGTCAGATGTCGTCCATCGGGGTCAGTTCCTTGCTCTGGGAGTGATGGTCTCAGTCCTTGTGACAGTCCAAGAGACCGGAAAAACCTAACAAGAGCTGCAACTGTCTTGATAGCTCTTGCTTCTTCTCTGTTTTCTGTTTTAGTGATTGTTGGATTAGTTTTCCTGGTTGCTTCGCACAGGACACACCAGGAAAATGAGATCTCTGTTCAAGGTGGCCCGACTTCTCTGCTAAATAAAGTCATGGAAGCTACTGAAAACCTTGACCGGAAGTATATTATTGGCAGAGGAGCCCATGGAGTTGTCTTCAAAGCTTCGTTAAGTTCAGACAAAGTTTATGCACTGAAGAAGCTTGCATTTGGAGCATGTAAAGGAGGTAAATCGAGCATAATTAGAGAAATCCAAACAATGAAAACCTTGAGGCACCGGAACTTGGTCAAGCTGGAAGATTTTTGGCTGCGAAAGGATTATGGCTTCCTTTTATATCGCTTCATGGAGAATGGAAGTCTGCATGATGTTTTACACGAGAATTGTCCGCCACTGTCCCTAGAATGGAATGTCCGGTACAAGATAGCAGTTGGAACTGCTCATGCGTTGGCGTATCTCCACTTTGATTGTAATCCTGCCGTGATTCATCGGGACATCAAACCAGAAAACATACTCCTTGATTCGGATATGGAGCCCCACATATCGGATTTCGGTATCGCCAAGCTGCTCGATCATTCTGCTTCTGCTACACTTTCCATGGCTGTTGCGGGAACGGTTGGGTATATGGCACCCGGTATCTTCCGTTTCTTTCTTTGTTCTGGTCTTTATTTTTAATTTTTACTTTTGTGGGGCACTAATTTTTGGATGTGTCTATTTTTGTGTGTCAGAAAACGCATTCATGACGAAAACAAGCAGGGAATCTGATGTGTACAGCTACGGGGTGGTTCTGCTCGAGCTGCTAACAAGGCGAAAAGCGGTCGATCCCTCATCTACCGACTCAGACATCGTAGGTTGGGCGAGGTCGGTTTGGAGTAGCACACAAAACATCAATCGGGTGGTTGACCCGAGCGTCACGGATGAATTTCTGGACACCAATATCATGGAACAAGTTGCTGATGTGCTTTTGGTTGCTTTGAGGTGTACCGAAAAGGAGCCGAGCAGGAGGCCCAACATGACAGATGTTGTTAACCAACTACTGAAAGCGAATGTACCCCAGAGAAACATAGGTAGCTTAGTTTAACGTGGTAGATTTTGGTTCTCATGTTCATGTAACATTGCGTTTCTTGATAGAAGCCAGTAAGATGATGCAACAAACTGATGGACGTGGACAAATTGTCAGGAAATAAAATTTACAAAAGCAGATTCTAGCCGACCCTCTTCTTTTTCTCCCGATCTGTCAATTTATCTCTCAGAAAATTCAAGGCGGCATTTCAAAATTATGATCGAGAAATGGAACCTGTTGAAAGAGGGGTCAACAAAAAGCCATACTGGACATCTCAAAGAGGTGTCAACAAAAAGTCAATACCCTGCAAAACGTTGAAAGAGAGTACCTTGGAACTGTTACAATTTAGTACAGGGGTTCAAGGTTTTTGCTTGATTCTTGATCTACATGCACGAATCGAGCTTTACTATTAAACAAGAAGAGTCGCTTCATTCGACAAGACACACACAAAGATCCAAGCTTTGCGTTAATGCACTGATAAGATCCAGTACTCAAAAGAATAATAAAATTGTTATAAGAAGGCAAATAAACATTTACAATGTCAGGATCTCACTCACCCAGAGGAAAGAATCCCTAACCATAGTATCAAAGGTCATGCTCTACAACTAAAGAGAACACTACTGCAACGAAATCAAATGAAAAATGGCGAGGCAAAAATTTGCTGACTATTGATACAAGAATTTGCATCACACAAACCTAATTTTCCCTTTCCTTTCTAATTTACAGATCTGAGAAAAGTGCGTTCAAGAACTCCCGTGAGACCTAACTGATGAGATTGACTGTGCTGAAACAGAGGCGGTCGGGCTGTTAAGTTCTCTGTCTCCGTTGATGGCTCTAGGTTTTCCACTCAGTCTATCAATTGCATCTTGACAAACGTCATTGAACCACTCATCTTCAGGTAGCACCCTGCAAAACATAACATTTCAGCCTCAGGAAGCAAGGCTTGCTTTGCTCAAATCTATGGCATTTGCATTAGAAATTTTGGTATCGACTGAAAAGTACTGCTCGTGTAACCAAAAACTATCAACGTCCTCTGCCAGCACATAACAAATTTGACGATTTTCTAACATTTGAACTTGTAAAATACATGGTTCAACAAACACCAAGATTCTTCCCTCTTCAAAGTCAATAGATGACATAGAATTAAATGCACAAGCAACGGAAAACTAACCCAAACAAAGAATATTCAATGTTGTACCTGTATGGATCCATTCCTGTAGTAGAAAATGCTGCAATGGCTTTTGATATGATCTCATTGACAACTCTATGCAAATTCCGTGACAAATATCGTCCTTGGGAGGCAAAGCACATGACAAATTTCATATCCAAATAAAACTAAAGTAAAAAGTCAAACCAATTATTTTGCCCATTAAAGGAGAGTTACTTGCAAGAAAGTCACACTTATATACCTGCTGCAGGCCAACAGGACCTAAAGGTCTTGGCCCTTCTTCAATGTCATCCCAAAAGCTCTGGTCTTCAGAAAGCCAGAGGATGACGGTTTCTGTTAGTCTCATCAATAACAATGTGGCAAACCGTTCCCTGCCTACAAACATATCTGCAGCCATACTGGCCATCCTCGTCAATTTTGCAAACAGCTCCTGTATTGCAGCAATCACATATCATAAGAAACGAAGAAGGTGAATAATTTAAAAAAAAAAACGAAAAAAAATAAAGCGGGAAATTAGGTCTTTGACTGAGTGTTTTAGGACCAGAAATTTCTTTTCATCAGATAAGAAACCAGCCCACATAATAAATAAATAAAGCGGTGAAAATCAGTCTTTGAGTGCTTAGGAATCAGGAGCTGCTCAACCTATGATCAAACAATCAGTATAAAGTAATGACTCCTCTAATCGGATTTTCCCTGTCTTATTGTTTTTCAAATAGCAGAGCAGAACTGCAGGAGTCCTGCAGGATAAGGGCCCTTTCCTGCTGTTGACCTCTTTCATTAGACAACCAAATGTAAAATTTCACAAATTTCAAACAACTATCCTTGAAGGTTACATTTAAACAACTATCCTTCTACCTTAGACTCAGAGGTGTTTTTGAACATAAATCTCAAGAGAAACAAGGGACGGAGATATTAGTGCGTAGGAAAATGTCAGGGAAATATTGCAGCGGGAGAGACCAAATTTTTTAATTATACTGACACAAGCAGCTGTAATGCAAAATACTGTATGATGCACCTGTAGACCACAGTGCCTAGAATACTTCTCGTCAAGCCTTGAATGGGATAAATGTGCATAAAACGGATTGTTCTTTGTCTCATAGTGAATTTTTATTGAAATCAAACATAGCTCTTAAGAAAACGTGCACACTTGTATGCATTGAGATGCTATCCAAGTAGCATCATCTGGTCACCCTCCTAATGAAGTGATGAACTAAGGGATACAAATTACACAAGGGGTGATTCAAAAACGAGCTCATTTTGCTCGACTCAGTTGAAATTCCAATCCATCCATGATGGGGTATAATTATTTAAAACTTACGGAAAAAGAAGTATAATGTCATTTTCAGACACAAGTCGAAAGAGAGCACAAACATAAACTTTCTAAAGTTGATTTTAAAAATGACAAAGAAGGTATCTGTCATTCAAACAATACCTGGAAAAGTAGAGAAGGGAACCAGTCAATCTCATCTGCATTCCCATCCATATTTATGTACATATCTGCAGTAAGATGGCTGTCACCTTCCTCAGTGAAAATAAGATCCAGAGCATGTTGCCGACAGAAGGTGTCTTTTAGTCTATCAACTGAGCTCACAAGCCGCCTCTTCCATTCTCTTTGTTCAGCATGACGATTTTATCTATCTGCCGGTCTTCTCTGGAAATCATCCTTATAATGAGACTGACTCAGTGGAGAAAGCTTCATAGCTGCACGGGGGACTAGCTCATCTGCCAATAACGATGCATTTGCCAGCAAAGCTATTTGCTGAGCTTCAGTCTCAGCCAACCGTACAATCTTATTCCCAGAACCTTCAAAATTCGCTTCGTCCTCCATTGAACCAGGTAAAGCTTTTATGAGCATGTTCACATAGGAGTTAAATACCTGAAACAGACCTTCCAGTGTTTGACCTCCCAATTGCATACTTAATAATGGCCCCACATCCTCAAAGAAATCCTGTTGAGATAGAGGAGTCAACCATTGGCAATTCAAAAAATTCTGACAAAATTCTAAGGAAAAAAGCTCTTGCATGATGAGAATTTGTAAGAAGATGTGTGTGGCAGAGATCTCTAGCACCCAGTGCTATGTTGCTCGGTAAGGAGGAGAAGAAATCAGAATATCTGCTCGTGCCGACATTTCCACAGAATGTGCTTTTAACTATCAAAGCTATGCGCCAGACATATAGCAACCAACCTCCTATCCCCTACCCATCCAAAAGATAATTAGGAAGAAAAAAGTGAGAGGGATGGGAACTTAAAAGAGATAAAATTGACAAAGAGGCATCAACCGGATGGATGTGCTGTGATGAAATTGGCACTTCCAATTGACCAATAATAGTTCTAAAGTCAATGAAAAGACCACCTGCATTGACCACCCACCGGCACAACAAAAATTGTGTGATAAGGTCACACTCGTCACAATTATTCAGGATCAATATTTCAGGAAAGCAATACACTCAGGTGACTATTGCTATTCCTTTGATTGTTGACAACAACATCTTAAGTTGCAAGGAAACCAATGTAACATCAAGCCAACAGAAAGTTATTAGGACCATTCAATAAAATGTACACAAGATAAGAGTTCATGGGGGAAAAACCCTTCACCTGGACCATTAAATTGAACCGATGCGCACTACTGGTGAGTCTATGTTGAAATGCAGTAGTGTTTCCAACAGAAGCACTCGATAGCCTGCCAGATTGGCGTGTGGGAGTAGGAGGGTGAGTGAGGACCCAATCATCAGCAGCAGCCAGAGCAGCAGTGCTCTCCTCAATCCTTTTCAAGTTAGCCTCTAATGCCTGCTCAACACTAGGCCTGAACAGCTTTAGCAGGGTGGGGCAAAGGGCAAGGCCACGAGCTTCCAGCAATGAACAATGTCCTAAAGCAATTTGAACACATTCCGCAGCAGCTCGTAGACCTCCAGCAGCTGCTGATGAAGACAGGGCATGTCTTTTAACAAGAAGAGCAAAAGCTTCTACTTGCTTTGTTGCCCACATCACAAGCTCAGAAGTATAAGCTGGCTCCTTGCCAAAAATAGCTAAAGAATCACTGGCAGCTAGTGCAATAGCAGAAAATACCAGCTGGGACAGGGCAGCTGTATATGCCCCTCCATAAGACGTGCTTGATGGACGAAGGGTTTGCATGTTATACAGATACCTTTGAAAATGCGCGTTAAGAAGCAAAGTGTGAGCTCGAGGTCCATCCCCAAGTTTCTTGAGAGCAGATATTGCAGAGCGAAGTTCGCTTCCACGGGTTGAGGGTTGGCAAGCAGATTCAGCAAGCTGATCTGCTAATTTGTTTCTACGTTCAGTTATAGCTGTCTGTAGTGAAGCAAGTAAAGTTGTGCTCAGAGCTTTTGTTTCTTTGGATTCAGCAACTACACAGTCTCCCTCATCAAGGACTGCCAGAGCTTCATCGATTCTCCTCTCAGCTAATAAAACATCAAGAAGATCAGGAAATTCTACTGACCACCTCTCCAAATCTGAAGGATCTCTATCTTCAAAATCTGAGTGAACATTTTCAGTTGAGTTTTCGTGCACATTGGAAGATGAGGACTCGATATGAACTCCATCAGCTAATCCGTGAATTAAGGTAGCTTGAGTTGACAGCAGGTTCCTAATAGACAGAAGCTCCCCCTCTAAATCTGATATCTCTTTGGATGTTCTGCAGGAGGAACAATAAACAAAAATCAAATTAGCGAATCCCCAAGGCAATCAACTGCCTATCATCAGATTTCTTTTCCTGATGGATCTTCTGGTACCATGAAAGACTTAGAAAACAATAGACTGACATGCACTGTTGGTCACCCCTATTCCAGCGAACGATGAACTTGCGAACTCACTTTATGAATGCTGTATAATTAGCATAAACACTTCTCCGCATTTCCTCAGCAGAAGCTTTCTTGAGGTCCAAGAGATAGGAGCATAACTGTCTTATTTCCTACAAGAAAGTGACAAAAACTTGTTTCAAGTGTCTCAATGCTCTCAAAGGGTCCACCTACTTCTCAGAACAAGGGGAAAGATGAGAAGATCTTCCCAGATGCAAAGAAAAAGCACATGTTGAGGGCCAATACATAGAATGAAAAGCTGTAGAAGTATCTGTAGCACAAACAAGTTATAACATCTTTTCTGAAGAGCTTTTCAATACACCACATAAATGAAATAAGTATCTAGTGCGCGGCATAGTCAACAGCCCTTGCATAGTTCCCAACAAATTGAACTATGGGATCGTGGTTAAAGAGAGGAAAAAGATCTTTAAAAAAAAATGTAGCTTGAAAGAGAAGGTGAATTAGAAAGAATTAATTAACAATAAAAAGGTTGTCACAAAGCACATCAGAGGCTCTAAACATGTACAGAACAAAAAACACATACTTTGACGATTATTCAGGTTATGGACAAGTGCCGGACATATACTCATTGAAAAGCCATGTGTCTACTTAGAGCCAAAAGAGTTCTTAAAATTTCTAAGATATCTCGACTGAGGAAAGACTTTGATAACAGAAAGAATAATGAGATTAACACTAATCGAAAATTGTGGGACAATACAATGGAGTCGTATCTTCATCGCAACCAATTTATCAAAAGTATGACAGGTGTCAACAAGTGAGTTTGTGTAACTCTCAATTCTTCAAAGTCTTTTCATAAATAATTAAACGGTGTTCACCTTCTCGCTTTCTTTTCTGACGATAGTATAAAAGGTTTACAACCCACTCGGTAACCTATCCATGACTCTTGTGCTCGATCAAAGGAGAAAAAGAAGAAGCTCTTACTCGACCCAGGTTTTACTCTAAGGAAAGCACAAAGTGACTCATGATGCAGTGTGATACTGATGATATGTGATTACACTACTCAAAATTTATTATGTATGTGAATACAGGACTTCCATTCTGGGTAACGATCATATTTAAAGTAAGAGGTTTAGTCTAGGATATAGACATTAGCCACTGCCGCCTACAACCCAAAAAAAGGGCCATTTCACGTGAAGCAGGATGTACCATTCTCAATTGTCCTCTAATAAGAATTTTGATTGCTCAATTACAGGCTAACCGGTGCTATTTGTGTGAAATCTCACCAGGATTATCTCGGGTTGGAACCCCATTTAAAGTGCGTGAGAAATGGAGGTCACAAAACCAAGAAAAGCAGGAACTTTCAGCTCCTCTTCATGCTTTCAAGGATTGAAGAAGCAAAAAAGGAGAACTTGGTCCTCAAACTTCAACTTCCCAAGTGAGCAGAGGCCACTAATGACGAAGGAGAAGCCATGAACATACAGCTACAGTGACGCGTGTCGAAAGTCTCGTAGATTCCCACAAGCAGACGCACAAAATTGACACACGATCAAGCAGACACAAACCGAAATGACCAATCGAAGCATCCGCAGCTAACGCCAAATCAAAACACAACACAGAGGGCTATAAAAGGGAGGGAACCTTCTCGTTGAGGGTGCAGTTGGACTGGACGTAAGCATCGGCGTCGAACTTATCGGACTTGAAGACGGTGAGCCCT
>JANUWG010000570.1:0-11237 GCA_025175695.1 Eugenia klotzschiana
CTAGTTTTCTCAGACTCCTTTAGTAGGTCTCCACCTCCTCTGTTGAGGACTTTTAGGGTGACCTTTCTATCAAGGTTTTTGGCACAGTGGTAGTAGAGGTAGCCATGCTAGAACCAGGTGCGGTAGATACTGGAGGAATGACCTGTTCTTATTTCTGCATAATCTGCTTTGTTTTCAATTTCTTCATGAGCTCTCTGTACTAGGCGTCAAACTCCTCCTATGATTTAATCATCATGGGAGGGATGACGATCCCTTCCGAGGGCATCGAGTTTTTAGGAGTGCGATTTTGAGACGCTTCCTACTTTACTTTCACGGCCAGAGACTTTGAAGTGCTCACAATGGGTGATGCAAGAGCTGACTGAAATGCTGTACTAGTCAAAATCGAGCCTCCTTGCTCACCTCTTGTCATATACTTGGTGCTGACACTTTGAGAACATTTGTGAGAGCAAACTGAGTATTGTTTTTTTGAAAACTAGGAGATCAACATGTTTTCCATCAATTAACATGTACCGGATGTACTCTTTCGATCGATTTTGCATCCCATATGGTCAGCATCTGAATATCCCAATAAATCAAAATTTGATGCCTTAGGATACCATAACCTTATCTTGGGTAAAGAACCAACATACCTTGTGATCCTTTTCACAATCATGATGTGTGACTCTTTTGGATTAGATTGGAATCATGCACAGAGACACATGGCAAATAAAATATCTGATCGAGAAACAGTTAATTATAGCAATAATCCTATCATGCTTGTTTTAGTGAATTTGCATCCTTCCAGACCAAACCTCTTCACCAGATCTTTTGTAAACTTTTCTTAGTGAATGAATGTTCCAGCTCTTGTTTGCTTTATTTGAAGTCCTAGGAAGAAATTCATCTCCCCCATCATGCTCATTTTCAATTCTCTTGTCATTGCTTTGGCAAAGTCCTTGCAAAGAATTTCATTGGTAAAGCCAAAGATTATGTCATCAACATAAATTTGGACTAACAAGATGTTTTTACCTTTCCTCTTGATAAACAAGGTAGTGTCAACTTTACCTTTTTCGAAGTCATGTTCGAGAAGGAAGGGACTTAATCTTTTGTACCAAGCCTTATGGGCTTGCTTGAGACCATAGAGAGCCTTCTTTAATTGATAGATATATCAAAAGTCACGCACGTGGTGAGATATCTTGAAGAAGAGAGGAAAAAGACAAGAAAAAGTAAATTGCCAGAAGAAGACAAAAGTAGAAAGTCGGGGGAGGGCATCTGCGTCATTTTCCGATACCTTTGATATTTATGCAAGCTGTGTAGATGGGAAAGTCAAAGTCAAATGACGCGAGAGATACTTCGCACCGGCGAGCTTTATTTAGTGCCGAAGAACTCGTGCAATGTTCAACAGCCGTAGAAAAAAGAACACAGACCCGCATCTCTTTTCCCTGAAGAGAAAATGTCGCGGGTGGAAGAAGGAGCTGATGATTACACCCAAGACGGAACCGTCGATCTCCAGGGGAACCCTGTCCGCCGATCGAAGCGCGGCGGATGGACCGCCTGCTCCTTCATCGTCGGTACTCTCTCTCTCTCTACATGAAGTTTGCGTTCATGGATTGAAGAGAGCTGTTGTTTTCTTGAGCTTCTTGATGTGCTTTTTTGCTGGGGGTATTAAGTGGTTGGACTTGAATGGGATGCATCCTGCTCTTTCCACATACTTTGGAGCTGCTTTTCTCCTATAGATTTTTTTTTTTCCTGGCCTTTCCATGATGATTGAGTTGCGAGCTTACAGTGTGTACGACTCGTGTTGGGTTGTTTTGAGTGTAGCTAGAAAGTTTAACCCAGCCGACAACCTCCCATCATTATCGTTTAACTGCGAAATAGTTTCGTTTCTTCAACTTGTGGTTGTGCCTTGTGCTTGCTTATCTGTCCTTACTGGTTGCTCTCGTGGCATGGGGTTAAATACACTCCGTTTTTGGGTTATCAACACGAAATTTTTTTATCATAAGAATGTTTGCACCGAAAAAGGGTAATCTTGTTGTAGTTAATATGATGAACAGATTCAATCTCAGTCGCATTTTTCACGAGCCACAATGCGAGGCGCCCACGAAATTACGATTTGACCTTGATTCAGATAGCCCGAGATCATGCAAGTATTTGCTCCTTCCAAAGGTGTGTAAAGATTTGAGGGAAACCTAGCTATAAGATGCAAAATCTCTTCAACATGGCTTTAAGACTGCAGAAGAAGGAGGTTGAGCTGCAGAAAAAACACAATAAAGACACTTCTTTTCCAATTTTCTGATAGGGCACCGGCGGTCATTATTATTCGCGCGAAACAAAAGGAAAAACAAAATCTGCCCCCATTAATAGTTGGTTGGCTAGCATATCTTGGCATTTACAAATCTCCCTTAAATCCCATTAGGAATCACGATGTCTTTATGGCATATGCTACTTTGCACAAATTAACGATAATGGTTATGATTATCAGAATGATACCACCACGAGGTTGTCTAGGTATCCACTGTCTTAAAGGTCAAGAACACCGAGAAGCTTCCATTTTTTTTGAAATTTCGAAGTATGCTTGTCTGAAGAAAATACAAAACTCGAGCCTAAACTTTGACTTCCTTGTGAGAAAACTCTGCCCAATAGTATCTTCTCCCCCGTAGAATAATCAACCAAGAATTGATTATGTAATCGTCTTTGGAAGACTAAAAAATTAATAGCCTATCTTGGGGCAAAAAGATTAATTAAAAATTATTGTATTTATATTTTTTTATGAATTTATGACTCACAACATACCGTTATTCTCATAATCACTTAAGGATTGTTATGTTAGCAAAATCCTAATCAATCATGTATTGCCATCTCTCGCATTGATTATGTCCCTAATTTCAGTTTTAGTCTAAATCCTAAACAGTGTCAAAAGGTAGAGCTTAACATTAACTCCAAGTCGTGAAGATAAGATTCGAAGCTTCTGTTTGACCCATGCGTTCTAAGATTCCTCTGATAATGCATCTTCAGTTGGGAAATCCAAAACACATGGTGACAATCTTTTATTGTGGTTTTGGCTATGGAATCGCCACGTGCGTACCTTTCGTTTTCCTTCCTTCATTTTCCATGATCATATTATACTTAAACTTATTTAATAAGTCAATTTCGATTAAGTTTACCGAATCACGCAAGCTCGTGTGGATAATCATTTTCGTATTGCTATCTTTGGAATTTATCTAAATAAACTTATTTTAGCGAAAATCGAAAATATACTTGATAATTTGAATGGTGGTCAAAGCAGCAATAATGCTGATCAGATAGAGCCTAGCCGCAATTATTCAATTTGGTTCGTTTTATTATGTTGTCTTTTTTTTTTTCTTTTGGGTTTCATTAGTCTTTGGTTTGACTTGTTGACCAAAATTGGGTGCAGTGTACGAAGTCTTCGAGAGGATGGCTTACCATGGAATCTCGTCCAACCTTATCCTCTACATGACCAAGAAGCTCCACCAAGGCACGGTCAAGTCGGCCAACAACGTCACCAACTGGGCCGGCACCGTCTGGCTCATGCCCATCCTCGGCGCGTACTTCGCCGATGCCCATCTCGGCCGCTATTGGACCTTCGTCATTGCATCCGCCATCTATCTCGCGGTATGTGCCATCGTCCATCTCCGTCGAAGAATGTATGGAAAAATTAATAGTTGTTGTCGGGCTCTCTGGCCATAACGTTTCTCGTAGGGGTGAACAATTTCAGGATGGGCGGTTTTCACCCTAAAACCAAGAGCCATCTGCTCGAAACCGGTTCCGCAAAATGCCAATCATAAACCATCCGCTCATTTCATGGATCCACTCGAGAACCGATTCACAGGTCCAGTTTGGTTCCCGGATGAATCCATGGAACCGGTGCTACTGAGTATCCATATCAATTAAAAAAACATACGCGAGTAAATCAATGAAGCCGTTCCCAATTTCCCATTAGATAAAGAGACAAACATGAGCTTTGGTGGTGCACTTGTTGATTTCTTTGACAAATGCATAGAAAAAATACAGCTCCACGGGACACCGTTGGCCCCACGCAAGTCCCTCCGCCCCGTGCCTGTACCTAAATCCAGAGAGCACTGTGGCATACGTTTTGAAGGCATTTTGAGATTGACCCATTTGAAAATGACCCTAAAACTTCACGTTTTGGCTTAATTATCCACAAATTCGTTCTCCTTATATCATATGGTTTGGTCTGCCTAATCTGAACGTGAGGATTCGTGTATGATGACGAGTGCAGAGGAAGTGAAAGGAGATGAACTACCAGCTTCCACTGGTGGAATTCTCTTGGGTCTATGAAGGAGATATCTTCAATTAAAAATATATATATCTATATTATATAAATAGATCCGGTCCAGTTCGTCGGTTGGATGGTTCGCACCTGAATTCTTAAACCGAACTAGTACCCCCGGTTCTAATAAATTGGAACTGGTAACTGCACTGGTACCCGGTAGGAACTATCTAAAATCAGCTTGTCAAATATGATCTAGTCCTATTTGGATGAATCATGGTTTTTTTTATCACCCCCAGTTTCTAGTGTTCTCATATAGTCATTATCATATTGACATGTGAAAATCATGCCTAGCCGGCTTTAAATTCATCCTTTGGAAAAAAAAAATAAAGGATATAATCGGAGCCGGGTCGACACAACCTAAATAATACTCAAGCTTGAGTCCACTCGATTGCGCCTAGCCTGATGCCCCATTAGAGCTCGATTTCTCAAGCTTGGATTCGAATTCTTAAAATATAACATGACCATGTGAAAACTATATCATTTAGCTATACATAACATTCATGTGTCATGCATATGTAGTTAAAAATATAGGAATTAAGATTTCGAGCTATTAGTATTTTTGAAACTTGAGCTTGACCCAGTTAAGTACTCGAACTCAAGAATAATTGACCTGAACCAAGTTCAAATCCATGTAGCTCAAGGAAACCCTGGCTATCTTTCGAGATATACAAGTGGCGAAAATCAATCCCAAAATTTAGAGAAAGCACATGGATGATATAGTGCGAAAAAAATTCTAGAATGTACTTCACGGTCTATCATGTGTACTAAATTTTTTCTGAGTCTGAGTTCCAAAAACGATAGATGAGAGAAACAATTAACCTATTGATACTAGAAGACCCAAAAGATTCTTCCATTGGTTTGGGCAGTACATAAGATCCAATTCCTCGTGCTTCATATGGAGCTCGAGGACAACCTTGTTTTTATTTGCCGACCAAGAATATTCTAATTTCTAGCTCCCACACGGATTATATTCCACGTGATCCGAAAAGTCCATGGTTGAAAAAAAAAAGGAGAGAATAATTTTTTCTTGAAGGACTCAAAATGCTTCCGAAAATTCTATAGTGCTAATAAATTAATAATATGTAGTAAATAATAAAGATAAATCGGACCGCCGTCTTGAAGGTCTGAACCCTCTCTAATTGGAGGTTGTCTTGTCGCCATCTTCCTCGGTCGTCCATGCTTATCCTAGTATGAACCAACCTGGTTCAGTCGTCGAGTCAACTATTCCATAGTATATTTCCAAGACAATTCGTATTAGAATACTGTTTTTGTCTATTTTAACATGTAAAAATCACATGTGATTTCGATCTTTAGGGATTTCAAAATTAAACCGTGAATTTAGGCTCAATTTATTTCTCGAAAAAAAGAATAATTTAAAAGAACATCACCGTATAATTAAAAAGCGATTGCCAACTCATATAAAATATACTTTTTTTTCCGTCATGGACGAGATTATTAAGTATGCCTAGCTTACTTCACGCAGGGCATGACAGTTTTGACCCTGACCGTCTCGCTTCCCGGCCTCAAACCACCTCACTGCTCGGAAGCCAACGTTGAAAATTGCAAGAAGGCCTCCACCTGGCAGCTCGCCCTTTTCTTCGGTGCGCTGTACACGCTGGCGGTTGGGACCGGCGGGACCAAGCCCAACATCTCGACGATGGGCGCGGACCAGTTTGACGACTTCGACCCGAAGGAGAAGGGCCACAAGCTCTCCTTCTTCAACTGGTGGATGTTCAGCATCTTCTTCGGGACCCTCTTTGCCAACACCTTCGTCGTGTACATCCAGGACAATGTGGGCTGGCCTCTCGGGTACGGGCTCCTGACCCTCGGGCTCGTTATCTCCGTTGTGGTCTTCCTCGCAGGCACCCCTTTCTACCGGCACCGGGTGCCAGCAGGCAGCCCGTTCACGAGGATGGCCTGGGTCATCGTGGCTGCCGTGAGGAAGTGGCGGGTGCCGGTCCCGAGCAATCCGAAGGAGCTTTACGAGCTTGACCCGCAAGAGTATGCAAAAAAGGGGAAGTTCAGGATCGACTCAACACCAACCTTGAGGTAGTAATCTGCACCAACTTCCGCTTCTTCTGGGTTCCAATCTGAAATATTGATACATCAGCTGTCCATAGAAACATTTTGGTTTCACTGTATGGCTCACTCTCCATGCAGATTCTTGAACAAGGCATGCGTCCAAACCGGCACGACTTCGCCATGGAAGCTCTGCCCGGTCACCCAAGTCGAGGAGACGAAGCAAATACTGCGGATGATCCCGATCCTGATCGCGACTTTCGTCCCGAGCTGCATGATAGCTCAAATCAATACCCTCTTCGTCAAGCAAGGAACCACCTTGGAGAGAAGCATCGGCAGCTTCAAGATCCCCCCAGCGAGTCTAGCCGGATTCGTGACCATCTCGATGCTCGTCTCTGTCGTGCTGTACGACCGCTTCTTCGTCAGGATCATGCAAAAATGGACCAAGAACCCGAGAGGCATCAGTCTTCTTCACAGGATGGGGATCGGCCTCGTCCTCCACGTCGTGATCATGATTGTGGCGTCCTTCACTGACAGATGGAGGCTCCGAGTTGCTAGGGAACACAATGTGGTCGAATCGGGGGGACAAATCCCACTGACGATCTTCATCCTGCTTCCTCAATTCGTGCTCATGGGAACTGCCGACGCGTTCCTCGAAGTAGCGAAGATCGAGTTCTTCTACGACCAAGCGCCGGAGAGCATGAAGAGCCTGGGCACGTCCTACTCAATGGTCACTCTGGGGGTCGGGAACTTCCTCAGCAGCTTCCTCCTATCCACGGTCTCGCACATCACCAAGAGGCACGGCCACCGTGGGTGGATACTAAACAACCTGAACGCGTCGCACCTCGACTATTACTACGCCTTCTTCGCAGTGCTCAACATCCTGAACTTTATGTTCTTCCTGTTCGTGGCGAAACTCTACGTGTATCGTGCCGAGGTCTCAGATTCGATGGTGGTGCTCAAGGAAGAATTGAAAGGGCTGGAGAAGGTGCATAACCAGGAAGTGCCGGTGACATAGCTCTGTGACGGGTAAAATGTCACGGCTCGGAATTGTGCCGAAAAGACGGTTGTGAAGCAATGTTTATAGCCTAAGCTCTACCTGATGTTTACACTTCTTGGAAGAAGATCAAGATACGATCTTTACACAATCTATTTGCCGGTACCGGTACGACCTCCTCTTTGCTAGTTTGCACACTATCAAGTTCGCAATTACTTTTAGTATCAGATGCGCAAAACTCTGGCAATTAATTGTACAAGATATTTCAATCGCTATAAATGTCAGTTAGATAGAAGTGTTTGATCTATCTTCACTCAATTGTTGTGATAAAACAGCAAAAGGAATTGCATGTGATAGTGATGGATACTAAAATGCAAACTCATCTGGAAAGACAACAACATCCTCGTATCGGGTTGATTCAGCAGAAGCTCGACATCTGCAGGATGTTAGACTCTTTACCGTATCAAAATCCGGGTTTGAAGACCGGAACAAATAACGGCCACCTTCATCCCTGAATTCTTTCACCGGCCCGGACAATGAAGGTTGCCATTGGGACGACCTTGGTCATGAGATTCCTTCCGTAAGATATTCATTAAAACCCAGAACAGATTAAGGGGCTGACCAATCATACCATTTGTTGGGTTGACGTAGCAGAAGCTCGATATATTCGGCTGGGAGGTCATCAAATGGGAGCCAAAGTTCGAGCCTGACGATATAAGCAGTCGGATCCATCTTCACTTAAAAACTTAAGCCAATGAGTTATGATGCAAACCGGATTATCAATTGCTCCTCGCCATACCAATTTTCCGGTCGTGCATCTCAACATCTCAATGGGAAAATCCCTCCTAGTGCAATCACCAACGTCAGGACGTACTTTTCTCTCGGATTTCCCAAATGATAACGCACTGCTTATTGACTGCTCTGCAATCAGTAACATAAGATCGGTACTCCTTTTCTGTCGTCTCTTCCTATTTGGAATGTTCGTTTCAAGAACCGAGTCGCCACATGATCGTTCCTGTGGCACAAGACTTGTAGTATCGTGTTCAGATCTGATACACTCCCCTGTTCTGTTGTTGGAGGCACAGATTGGTTTTTCCTCGTATCCTCGGCTCCGTTCTCGCCCATTTTACGGATCATGACGGTAATGTCTTGGATTAGCTTGTCCGTTGATTGACCCATCAAAGCGATCACCTTTTCCACCGTCTCTGCCTCCTTCTCCACCACGTCCTCACTCACCAATCCTTCCCCAGATACAGAAAATGCTCGCTTCATGCAATCAAAGTCCTCCTCGATCATTCGGTGATCCGACCTGTAGAATATCCTAAAGTTCCCTCCCGCGAGCAAAACCATAAGGTAGGCATCGAAAGAGGCCTTCATGACTTCTCTTATCGCTAATGGTTGTGCTTGGTCGACGAGAATCGCGCAAAGCAGACTCAAATTCTGCTTCAACGTTCGCAAGGTTGGCCTTATACGCGCACCGGCGGCTTCACCAACATAGAGGCTGTTGTAGAAGACATGGCTAGAGTCGAGGAAGGTCAAGCGGTAGGCAGCAACTTCTGAGACATGTTGGCAGGCTTCACGTATAGCCGAGCATGCATTCTGAAAGTAGGAAGCGCAGTCGTTGTGGTGCTTCTTGTTGCCGAAATATTTGTGGCCGGAGAGCCACAACATCTCATCCAAGGAGTGGAGATGTTCAAGGAGATAGCGCAAAGTGTTGAGGCGGATGTAAAGGCGTTGCGTCCCCCGGCTCGTCGATGGGCAAGGATGGTCAGATTTGCTCGTCCGGCATCCTTGCGAGTCTTCTATGCCGACCTTGCAGGGGGTCACCTTTCTAGAGAGTTTGGCAAACTTGGAATCTCGACGACATATCGTTAAATGTGTAAGAGCAGGTATGTAATTTTTTTATGATCCTGCATCGAAAATTTTCAAGAAATGCTGAGTTTTGCAATAAAAGAAGAATCTGGCGGTCACTTTTTCTTGATGTAATCGTAAAACTAAAGCATGAACATACATCAATCACTGACTTAGATGAACAATTAGAATGCAATAGGTATCAGAGTGATCGGCAAGAGCAAGCTATATGACAGACAGGGAACACTTACCACATGATGCAACAAATGCAGAATAGTCCTGAAAAAGACTCCATGAACTTTCAGCGAGATCTTTATCGAACTTGATTACATCTTCAGCTGATTTTGCGCATGGCTCTGCTTTCAATTTCGGATTCCATCTGTGTTACGAGCCACGAATTGATTATCTTTTATTTTGAGTAAGTGTCTTAAGAACACGCTAAACCCACGAACTTGATTATCTTTTTTCCGTCGGCTGAGAGAGAGAGCCGAAGCGTGAACTTGGAACCAAGAGAGGGTTAAGGATTAAGGAAGCTGTTGAACTTGAATCTGAGTCTTATAATTTTTGTATTTCTGTCATTCTAACCATGTTAAGTACTTCGAGTGTGGATGAAGCCAATGGAGGGGTGGATTCAGCGCCGCACCTTGGAATTGCTCCATGTTAAGTACTTTGGGCTTTTCACAAAGGAACAACTGCTCCACGGTATTCTTTTTCTCTGTTGCAAGTTATGCTTTTTCAACTGGTGGATTAACTGAGCACAAAGTAACACGGAGATGCCGTTGGCCTTGCTATACATTCGTGCATGAAGTTGATCTGGAGGCACCACCTAACCATTGTCTCCCAACAAAAGCATAAGCTCTGCAACCTCCTCGCAAACACCTCTCAGCCCTCGCTTTTGCTTCTGAAAATGGCGGAAGCAGTTCTCTTCAGCCTTGCCACCGACATACTGAAAAGCCTCGCCACTGAAGTGGCGAAACCTGGAGGCTCCTTCACTTCTCAGAAGATCCGGTTGCTCTGTGGTGCCAAGGACGAGCTCCAAAGTCTTAAAGATACCATCGAGACCATCCAAGCTGGGCTTTTGGATGCCGAGAAGCAGTGGCACAACGACCAGGTCAAGCTCTGGCTCAAGAGGCTCAAGGACGTGCTGTACGACGTACAGGACTTGTTCGACCATGTCGCAACTGAAGATCTCAGGCGAAAGGTCGCTTCCGGCAACAAGACCTGGAAAGAGGTACGCCTTTTCTTCTCCAAATCGAATCGGCTTGCACACCGGCTCAAAGTGGCTAATGAGATAGAGAAACTTAGGAAGAAACTGGATCGGATTAAAAATGATAGGGAGTTCCATTTAGAGCCGCATGTGATTGGGCCAACTGTTGCGATTGAGAGGAGGAGGACAACTCACTCTTTTGCGCGTGAGGAAGAAATAATTGGTAGAGAAGAGGATAAGAAGGTGATCATCGCACATTTGCTTGATTCCTCCTCTAGAGAGAGAGTTTCGGTTGTTTCGATCGTGGGCATGGGCGGACTTGGTAAAACCACTCTTGCTCGGCTGGTTTACAACGATGATAAGGTTAAAGACTGTTTCAAGCCTAAGCTGTGGGCATGTCATGGGGATCCTAAAAACTTTGATGAGTATGTGATCATCAAAGAAATACTGAAATCTGCCCAGCATGAGTGTCGAGGGGATCCTGAGATGAGGAGAGATCTGGAAGGCATTGAGAATAAGTCGAAGGACCAGTTGCAGCAGCTCCTTCGTAAGGTACTGGACGGGAAGAAATACTTGCTTGTTTTGGATGATTTGTGGAATGAAGATCGCCGGGCATGGTTGGACCTCCAATCTTTGCTAATGGGTGGTTCATGGGGGAGCAAGATACTCATAACCACTCGCAATCTGCCGGTCGTGCATGCTATAGATGCGAATTCAGTTATCTATGATCTACATGGCTTATCTGAAGATAAGTCATGGGAATTGTTCAAGAAAATGGCTTTTGGTGATGGGGGAAGAATCATTACACTCGAGATTGGAGGAGATGGGCCGAGATATAGTTAAGAAATGCGCTGGTGTCCCCCTTGCCATCA
>JANUWG010000571.1:0-11236 GCA_025175695.1 Eugenia klotzschiana
GGCTTCTTCTCTTGATCTTTCTTTCCTCTCTTAGTTTCTATGGTGGCAACTTCATTGGGGATAAGCTCCGCAGTCGCCTTCCAATAGTTCTTGTCAGCCTCAGTGTGGAACTTCTCTAGGCTGGCCACAAACAACTGAACCACCAGGACATAGACTCAGAAAAGGCCAATAACATTTCTCGAATAAAAAGAACATGACTACCAAAGGTGACCGCATTCAAGCATGACCATGAAAGCCCTGGTCCTATGCAACTATTAGAGCTATGATTGTCTGTGTTATTTCGCCCTGTTCTAGATTGAAAAATAGATAGGATATCCTTGATGTATCATAATGAAAGTAACTTATAACAATAATCAGATTTAGAGTCCAACTAGTTGAATTCCACCACATTCAGTTTCTTCCCCATTCACGCAACTCATAATGGTATGAATGATTCTGTTATTTCACCCAGTCAAAATAGATCAAGACGCAGATGTATCGTAACGAGTATAACATATGAAATTAGTCAGATTTCGAATAGTTGAGACCAAAGACATTCTGATTTTACCTACCCTGCGTGATAGCCAAATGTCCAAGGGAATAACTGCAATCCCAATCACTTTCAAATCATATAAACATGCGCTAGCATTTACTTTGATTTGGTCCTAAAATCTCTACTCCCCATAATGGCCAGTGTATTTATAGCACTAGGGACAAATCCCCAGGCATGCCGTGCCCTTCATCATTCTCCACCAACTACGATGCATTCACTTACCTCGTTATATACAATAATGTCCGGATGGGGCAGCACTACCATAAAAAATACGAAGCTCAAGTGCAGTTCAAACACATGATATACCATTGGCACGATCCTCCCCATTATTTGATTGTAGTGGACATTTGATACTTAGAATTGATTCTAAAGGGTAGTTTAACTTGTCTGACTCTAATTTGCAAGCATGAGAGCTACTAATGCATCTCATACCATAAGATATTAAAAATAAACTGATGCATTGGAACTTTATTTTCAACTCTGAGTCAGCATTATACAGTTCTTTACAATGATTGTAAACGATCAATTTTAAATCGATTTAATAACTGTTGCAAATTTAAAAATCAAATACCGTGGCTCAATTATTCCACTAACATTCTTCAATACACTGATGCTATAAAACGGAATCATATAGGTCCAAACCAACCATAAAAACAAAAGTTCAAATATTAGCCAAAGATATATTTCATAAATTAAGTTGCAATTGTAGTTTGGTAGGGCTCACCTTCTCCTTTTCCCTGTTGGCTGTCTTGTTGTTCTCACAGGTTATGGCCCTTTTCCTGTAGAACTCAATTATATAGTCATCTGCTTCATCAATTATTTGGTTCAATAGCTCTTTCTCCATCTTCCCCTTCTCTTCCAATCGAACTGCATTTTGTCTTTGCATTGCAACAAACACAACAATGTAAACATATTTTAAATGACAACATTCTTATAATACATAATGTCAAGGGAAGAAAAAGTACATAGTAGTCAACAAAAGCAGGAGCTTTGCTTTGATCAAAAGAAAGGTTGACAGTAAAGTCTATGCACAGAATTGAACCACGGGTAACTAAATTTGTACCCCTTCCTTAGGTAATATTACATTGGAACTCTTGCATTTCTAACATCCACTATTATCCTTCAAAAACTTTCAAGCTACGCAAATTTCACTCTTGAAAATCTTGGTAAGATCTCATGGACGACTCAGTTGTGAAGGTCATGATAAGTCATAAGCAGATGGGTATTTGATTTTCCGTAAGCCGTGGGACAAGCAGATGATGGAGAGTTTCTCTCTCTTCCTAATTGTTCCATGTCCCTTTTAGTCCCCGACTTGCGAATTCAATCTCTGAAGCATTGCAGAAGATCGTAACTTTTCCCACAAAATTAGCTCCACTCCAAAGTCATCTAAGTTAATCCGACGTAATAACAGCACGAAGATGCTCCAAAAGCCAAAAAACTCCCTCAATTCACTAAAAGCTCGGCTTTCTCTTATAGGGGTCTATTTTCTCTGACTTGGCTCAGCGGTTAGAGCATCGCTTTCATAGCGCAAGAGTCATCGTATTGGTCTTTAACCTAACCATCGTAATACACTTCTCATCATGTAAATAACGGAGCACGAAGCTCTTCAAACCCCCACACCGATGGCCACAAGATATCTAACCTCGGCTCACTAGACAGAACGAGCTGTAAAAAAACTTCAAAATTCTGCAACATCGGGAGACTCACCTCCTCCATTCTCTCAAAGCAAATCCTTCCTCAGGCTGCATCTCCATCGCGGGCGACAAAACCGGGCCGTCCGCACCGCCAAACTGCCCGTCGAATCCCTCGCTGTCCGCCTCCATCGGGAACTCCCCGGCCGCGGCGTAAATCGGAGGAGCGGCCGGCGCCTGGTCCGAGAAAAAACCGTCCCCAGAAGCGTAGGAGCCGTTATTGTCCTCGGCGAAATGGTGAACCGTGTAGGACTCGAATCCCGGGGAGAGGACCGAATCACCGTCGAGTTGAGAGAAGGAGGACATGGTGATCGTGGATGAGCGAGTGAGTCGCGACTCGTCACTCTCTTCCTCGGAGTTTCAGTTCCAAGAGCTTTGGATTTTTTCAGCGAGCGAAAATGTTTTGGCCATAACAGGAAGGGCACGAAAAGCGCGTGACAGATCATCTTGTGGGGAAAATGGGCCTCTTTTGTGGGCCTTAATCCATCTAGCTGGGCTAAAATCATTTTGGGCCCATCCGATATCGGATTTCCAAAGACAGGACTCCTTGAATTTCAGTTAAGATTAATGTAAGTCAAAATCCATCTCTCCTAAATAAAAAAAAAAAAATCTACGATCCCATTTAAAGTGATAGACAAAGACTATCACAATTCAAGGGGTCCAAATTTCGTGCATATAGGTGGAAAGGGGATTAGCGAAGTCGTCGCATGGAACTTGTGCCATGTCGTCGAGCAATGTCACAAGGTGACAAGCACGCGCCACATCCTATCCTTTCTCGGATCCCGCACTTTTATGGCAATGATGAAAAATTATAGACGAGATGGGTGTTCTGTGAATTTGATCAAACTGATACTTTTTTTTTATCTGTTATTCAGTTTAATCTATACTTCTGTGGAAAATATCGCCCATCACTTGACTACGTATTTTTTTTTCTTTTTGGATCGGATTGTGTGATTTATATGCTCTTTATATATATATGGTCTCCATATACATTAGTTTAAAATTTCTGGGCTGGACTTTTTGACATAGTCGCATGGCTAGAGAGCTGCCCATTTCGTGTGTACAGCCAGCCCAATTAATGAAATTCCACGTGCCATGGACTGGGAGAGGGGTGTTCTTCACCTATTGGCTTACTTCAATGCTCAGCAGAGAAAAGCAATACTTAGCAGCTCAAGTAAGAGTATACTCTATCTTCCCCTCATAGACAGAAGTTTCTCCACCAGGAATTGCTTTTAAAATAATCGTGATTAGGCCGCTCCAATAAGAATCTTGGTTTTTGGTACGTTCTCTTTGTTTATCACAGGTGAGAAACACGTTGACTTTGACTTGGTCTTTGCTGTCTCCCCCGAGTTTACGAAGGTGGTTTAGTGACAGAAAACCCATCATCCATTGTTGTTTGCCACCTTATCTCTCCATGCATCCTGTGGAACTTGAAGGAAGTCCTCCTGATGAGAATGATGCCACTTCATCTCTCCATGCACCCAGCTCGAGTTCTCATGCTGACGATTGATCCTTTGCCCAGTCACGAAGATGGCTTTCTTGATTCTGATTATAGAGACGAGGCAAGCTTAGCAACTGCAGCTTGAGAGGTTGCAGAGAAATTTGTCCTCTGTGCAATATTTCTTGAAAAGAAAATTCAGGAGTGCTTGCTTCCATGTGGGTTTTAGGAAGTTAGCCTCTTGGAACCAGGTAATGAGAGCTGATTCTATTTGGGTTGCATGAGCGAATACTTGTTTGTTTGACAGAATTTCCATTTGGTCTCTATCCTAAAGCCGGCAACACCTATGTTTGGAGAAAGTTGCTTAAAGCTGTAAAGTCTTCTTAAGCCTTACATCAATGGGACTGGTCAGCATACAGTCCTATGGTGTGATCCATGGCATCCTCATGGTATTTTCATTAAAGAGTATTATATGATGCTGCAATTTACCCTATATGGAAGGAGAGAAATGAGGTGTACCATACCCATGTTGTACCCCAAGTGGCTCAAGCTATGAAGCCGGTGGTTCACTGCTGAAGTTCGTGCAGAGGCTGCTCTGCAGAATCAGAATGCTCGCTCGAGCGATGCTGATGAGGCCTCGGGAGATCGCTGGCCTAATGGGTTTTGAAAGGAGCTGTGGGTTTTGCCTGGATTAAGGTCATTTGGTGATTGGATTTTGAGTCACTAACGAAGTTTTGTGGTGTCTTTGGTATATTGGCTTGCATGTGGGTGACATTTGACGTTTTCAATCGAGGAATGATGTATTACCTGCCTACCAAAACAAATAATGACTCTGAGTGATCTTCCCTGCTGATACAAATACATATATTATCGGTTGTTCATTCTCAATGATGTCAATGCTGACACTTGAAACCTAAATGAAAAGGCACAGCCAACAAATAATTGGTCATTATGGCCTGATTCAATGTGGAGGGAAAATTTCTAAAGGGAATTAAGAAAACAGAACACATCAGAAAACACTTAACAAAACAAATTAAATCTGGTTGAGGATCATCTGCTGCTAACTTGCTTTGGCAGAAAAAAAAAAAAGTCCGTCATAAACGTTGTGCAATCTAAAACCTTGTCCTATGTCATGTTTACAACTTGTCCATAAGAGCAACTTCTAGGCAATATGACCCAAAATGCTCCACATTATATTGCTCTTGACAAGAGAGCTCACTGTCTAGAGCTTCTGCTTGGAGCTTCCTTTATTTTGAATTTGGTTTGCTTTGATCAGAAACTAGTAACAGGCACCAAGGTTATGGATGTCTGGCCAGATTCTCAAACACTTATCCACATAGTAAAACGCATGCAGGATCTCATTTTTGGGTAAGTTCCAATATCTCTGTGAATAGTAAAGTTGCTCAGTTGCTAAGTCATGCCATGAGAGAAAAATTGTGAGGTATTAGCAGCTTTCGGCTCCTTGAAGAATCTAATTTATGAGCCCTTTCTTTGTTCTGATTTGCTTCTTCGTAGCTGTCTTTATCAATGGACAGCAAGCACCTTGCTCGCACTTGAGCGATGTTGTGTGTTCTGTCGTACACTTACTACCTGTTATATGTCCATACGTTCATCCAACAGATTAGAATAATCTGACCTCTCTCGACAGGGAATGGCTCCTCGGACATTAAAATTTGTATTGTCGGCTTCTTAAGCGTTTTAGCTTTATTAAAGAAGTTAAAAGGAAAGGATTTGCTCATAATTCTTGATGTAATTTGCAGGTGAATATCTATCTCGTGGATAAAATCTGATCATACATGTTAAGTGCATTTTACCAAGAGGCAATGATTGATGGTATCAAAGATTAACATCAAGCAAGCTTGCTCCAGGTGTCGCAGGTTGATAAGGATCTGGAGTCTATACAGCAGTTACCATGCAAGGCCAATCCAAGACAAAATTCTTCATTCCAGCAACAGACAAGTTTATCAAACAATGAAGTCACTTTATCAAAAAATGTGGCATCGGCAATTGCTCATTATTGACTTTGACTACAGATGTCGATTTCCGTTTCAAAAGTGATAATATGAAGAATAGACTAAATGACCGGGCATCTCCCTTATTTTGCTACCTCCTACTGATTATATTCTCGCATTCTACATAAGACCAATGTATACAAAGCGTTTATAACTAGAAACTGCTAATGACTTCATCCTTAAAAGGAAATGGGTAGGGCAAACACACCAGCAAACCTAAGACCAACACCAAGATTCCAAGTGTAACATACTTCTGGTCGGGATCAGTGATTTCCTCTGAGAGAGGTGCAATCGGGCCCCGTTGCAGGAAGAATATCAAAGCTAACCAGTAAAACGCAACATCGTTGAACAGAGAGGATAGTCCAAGAAGCGCAATTGAGGCAGCTGTAAATCGAGCAGAAGCCTGCACCATCGAAAACCATTTCAATGTACAGAACAGTTTCCCAGTTACTCTCTTTTCTACCCAAACTCTTGATCTTCCGATAGGGGAAAAAATGGAGCAGATATATCCAAAGTCCCAAAGTCCAGGATCATATGTTAGGCAAGTGAAAGAGCTTCTCACTAAAAGATGCCCTTTCTAGTTCAATTTGAGAACTACCGACACACCCATACATGCACCAAACACCCATCACTAAATCTTTAAAGGCATACCTTTCTTCCCCAAATGGCAAATGATATTCGCCCTCCATCAATCTCCCCCGCAGGGATACTGTTGATCGCATTTATAAGAAGCCCAGCCCATGCCCATATAACAAGAGGATTGATAGATATGGGAGTGCCTTCTTTCAAAACATCCCCAAGAAGAAGCTTTGCTGTAAAGAAAGAATTATTTTTAATGTCATTAATAGTGTAGTTGGAAGCTTTTTGGAAGATCTTGCAGCAAGTGATTGGTGATGTACAAACAATAACACACCCAAATATATTAACCTAAATATGATCCAGCCATTCAAATTCTCTTCTTCATAAACACACCAATTACCATAGTTTTCCTATGGCTGCATACTTAAAAAAAAAACAAAACTATTAGCTTTAATTTTCACTTTTTAAGAAAGCTTCACCTATTCCTCCAGCAAGAAGTGACTCATGGAACACAGAAGCATCAACCACAATGCCAAGCCCATCTGTAGGTGGTAAAAAGAATCCTAACAGCAAAAGCACAAGACCCACGGAAAATCCAGCCAAAGGTCCTGCCACTGCAACCTTCAGAAGATCTTCGCGCTTGGGCACAATATTGACAATTCTTGTTATAGCACCAAAAGAGCCTATCTGCCACCAACGGAATTCATTAGACAATGCACATGATTTACATAGGCACTCAAGAACGTCGCGATTGTGCTTGCAAACAAAGACCTTTGCAGCACAAGGAGATGCCTGCAGTTGCATCACTGAGATTGCACTGGCTAAAAGAAAAACAGTTCATAAGTGCCAGCCAAAAGAGATAATAAAAGTGCTTGGAGGTAATACCAATAAAAGGCATAGAAACAAACAAGCCTTCACCTAGAACCTTGACTGTTTACAAGGGCATCATCTATCATGTAGCCTAGCTGTTTTATCTTTTTAGAAAATAAAAATATTACTAGCACTTCAGCAACACTATAATTCTTTTTGCTCCTGATGGCAGCAGTGCAGGCTGATGCTTTGAAGCGAAATCCCTAGTGCTTATAGTGACAAAAAGTGATCTGCTTTAGTCTGAATGCGCAGCATCATTGGTGTATGATTTGCACACATCCTGAATGCACAGTTCATACATTTCAAGTGGCAAGATCATGTGATTAGTCTGCAAATCTCAAAGGGCTCAAATCTCTAAGATGTCTCAATGATGCCAGAGGCCATAATAAATCTTCCAGAATGTTGCTGGAGAAGAAAGGACTTCCAAAAGAAATTGTATCTTCAGGTGATTAAAATTCAAATTGGGATCAGAAGTCATTCCCGCAAGACATATTTAGAGTATCCATGAAAGGATAAGAAAGAAGGGGGGGGAGTATTTTCAGCCAGATGATAAGGAACTGAAACTTCTACATTTCAGAACTAGCTCTTCTTATGGATATTAGTATACGACCATTCACAGATCACTGAAGGCTTTAGTTTCAACCTCGAGCAAGCAGTATTCCATGATTAGGACCTTTTACCTAGAAAAAACACGTATTTACCATGAGTGGGAGCCTTTTACCATGCTAATGCTACCAATTTGTTTTTGGACAAGTATAATAGCCTTATAGCGAACTTTGGAGGATTGTATATTCCTCTCTTGTAAAAGTTTGTGCCAGATGGAAAATCCATAGATCTCACCTGCCAACTAGGAACAAAGTATGGCACTCCAAGCTTAACTCCACTGTTCTTTGCCACAAGATTATGGCTGAGTTCATGGACCCCCAGAATTAGTGAAGTTACAACGGCTCCAGGTAGACCATCCTTTAACAAGTGGAGGTTGTCATATGTCGACCTGAAGTAGTAGCACAAATGCCATTGTGAACTAGACAAGGCAGAGTTTCAAGAAGGAAAGATAAGATAACTGTCCTTCTCTAGCTAAATCATGCCCCACATGCCCCCCAAAAAAATGCTTTTGCTCTGAGTAACTAATGAATAAGCAAAGAATAAATTACATACAATAAGTTGGACTGTAGCGCAGGCACATTCCGCAAAAGTAAAGTGAACACTGTGACCAATCCAAAAGCCCCTGCAGCAAACCACTCAGGGACAGCTGCAAAAAGGGAAAAAAAAGGATGTCGACATCATCATCGATTTGTATGTTGTTCAATGACCACAAACTTTCCCACACTGTTGATGACTAATATGAAGATATTATCAATGACAAATGCTGGGAAAGTTACATAATTACCAGTTGTCTCTGGTTGCAGAGTCGTTCTTGGAACAACAACTGCCACAGGTTTATCATCTTCTTGATTGACCAAAAGGAAAAGCTTATATTGATCCCCGAATTTATTCTGTATATGGGAGAGTGCATGGAACTTGAGGTCACAAATAAGAAACTTAAAGAAGTCATCATTGAACAATGTGAAAGGAGGAGGATCATACCTGCATCCTCTTCGATATCTTTTCATAACTATTGGCAGGCTGCCCCCTGAGGTTACCCTTAAACAACACTCCACCCTGGCAAAGGCAAAAGAGAAGCCTGAAACACTTGGCAAATACTTTTATAAAACACAAGTTATATGTAGATGGCGTTAAAAAGATAAAAGGCACAAATTAATTTGGTTGCAGAAATCTCGATGCTATATTATCATGTTACATTAGAAATTTGTCATACTCAATAAGATCTCCTAACCTAAAGCTGAATTTTTGCTGCATTATACTTGTTCACTTCTTCCAGAAGAAAATTCAATAACTAAAATGTAATGAACACAGAAGAAACTTCCTATGTGTGCATACCTCATATGGCTCCTGACTGGTCACAAAAAATGTGTCAAAGCCAAATACTTGATCCTTAAGAACATCAATTGTCTCCTTCGGGATCCTCATAGACTCATCTAGTTGTTGTGGCTAGATCAAAAACAAGTATTTGGAACAAAGTTAAACATAAGAACATCAGCATGTGCATGCAGGAAGAGGGAGACTATAAGAGAGTGAGAGAGATCCAAAATCCATAGCAGATGAATATTGCAATATAGTTATCATGACTACCTTCACACCTGGCAGTGGTGAGCCACTAGCAAATTGTATATCATCAACGACCTGCTCAAGTACCACCCAACCAATTAGGATGAAGCAAACCAATTTTTAGCGCCTGCTTAGTGTTAGAAGATAGCCTAAAAACTTGTAAGCTATCTTCAACAAGGCATTGTAAAATATCAGAATGTACCGAAAAAATCAAAACGAATCCATGTACAACAAAAGTACCGCTTTAGATATTGACCCATACCAATTTACATGATAGTGAAACAATAAAATTGGAGCTCCACTTATATTGGCAGATCACAATAGATAGGCACCTGGATTCCATCTTGTGACTTATTTTCCGATTCACTATTGATGCTTTTATCCGTGCCTAAAGCCTGAGGACCAAGCTGCCCTTCCTCAAACGAATTTGCAGAAGATGCTTTTTCTCCATCCTCGTGTATTTCTTTTTCCTAAAAGAGCAAGATGCAATCTTATTAGATCGATCAGCATGCTTATTATCTACAGCGATGAGAGAGAGAGAGAGACAGAGAGAGAGAGAGAGAAGATGGCATGATTTACTCGATGCTTAAATTTATTGTGCAAACACCACAAAGACAAAATTAAAGGAGAGAAGTACAGCACAGAGCCATGGTTTTAGCTTAACCACAGCAGGAATTCGAAAAAATAGTTCTAAGCTAGTGAAAACATTTTTCCTACTATAAAATGAGAAGTTAGTTCTTTGTCTAGCTGGATGAGACGGCCTCTCATTCTCAAAGCTTAGTTTTTCAGGACAGCACTCCATCTCTTCGATCATGTTCATCGACAATTAAACAACTATAGGTCGCAATATGCATGGTTTCACGGATTTGAGCAAGTTAGACGAAAGCAAAGTCCGGATTTCTTGGAAAACCGACAAGAAACCAAAAATCTAAGCAGAACAAGCAGATAAAAGCTCAAACCTAACTCATTAGAGCCTTCCATTCACATTTTCCAAACATATGAAAGCAAAATGGGGGCATGTCTAAACAATCAAGCATCCTATTTTAAACCTCAAAATCACAGCATCTGCCCGTGTGTTCGTGATGCGAAATGAGTTAATAAACAAGCACCTTATCGTCATTGCTCTCGGGTTCAGTTTCCGTGTTCGTCATTCTACATAAAAACCTCCTCTTGCTACCTAATCTTGACTTCGAACTGCAACGCCAATTCCAACCGTTCAGTCACCGTATCCAAATGCTTTCAAACCGCAGAATCACAAACGATAACAACGAGCTAGCTACCTCGAGACGCGCAGCTTCAAGCTGCTCCGTCCGACACGTTCACGCCGAGAGATTACAGAGGAATCGAACCAAGGTTGGAGACGGAGGTCGCAGCACGAGCTACACTGTGATATGGACACCAAATTCCCGCCAAAAGCAGAAGAAACGCTCATTCTCGACATTAACGATAATCGCTAGAAAATCGAGAGAATGTTGAGTTTTTTTCACTTGAAAGCGAAAGAAGCCATTTTTAGGGAAGGGTTGGCTTCGACCACGAAGATCTTTATGAGCTCGAAGAAGATCTTATCTTTTCGAGGCAAAGGAATTATCCGTGTTTTTGTTCGTCGATTCGATACCCTCCCACGGATTTCCCCTTTTCTCGCTTCCGACATGGCCATGCGAACCAGGTGCACGAATCATGAGCAGACACGTGGCGGAATTGATGTCCTTACGTGATCACTGAAAGTTTTAAACCTGGAGCGCCACAACTTATGAAAAGTGTAGTCTGAGTCCCAAATTTTACGTGATTGATTCAATCGAGTCATTTCTGTAATTATATCCAACTTGACTAACGAAAAACGATATCGACGAGGGTCGCGAGCCTCACCTAGTTCGAGTGAGGATTGGCGACCCTTATGCAACTCTTCCAAGGGCCGCCACTGGCTCTACACTATTGTTGGGAAGGG
>JANUWG010000572.1:0-11235 GCA_025175695.1 Eugenia klotzschiana
ACTTTTCCGTTTGATCTTTATTCTCCTCCTTGGGTCTTTCCTTGAAAGGTGTCGTGTCCTCAATGTCTAAAATCCACCCAGCCGAGAATACATGCGAGGGCGTAGCAAGAAACGGCGCCTACCGGCGCCCTGATCCATGTCCGACCAAGTTGACGGTGTGGAAGAGATCGAGCATGAGCTTCCAAGGGACTGACGGGTTCACCGTCTTTGATGAGCACGGGAGACTCGTCTTTCGCGTGGACAACTACTCGAGGAAAGGGTGTCGCTCCGCCAGAGGCGGGCTTGTTCTCATGGACGGAGCCGGGAATGCTTTGATGAGTTTGAGACCCCAGGTAAAGGCGCCGTCCCCGTATCTTGGCACTTGACGAGGATATCATAAGACTACTTCGTTTGTTGATGCGAAACCTCATAAAAACCCTTTAATATGCTGTTGTGTTATGTTTGAGAAAGGCTGATTTAATCGAGCATAAAAAGTGGTCATTTTTGTTGTGACTCATTCTAGTAGATACATCGGTGAAATTTTGTATTCCGACACATACGATGATGAGTGACATGTTATTACAGTATCACCGATCCAATTGCGTATTTTGTTAGCAAGATGGTATCATTTATTACTATCGCGCTATCCGGTAACAATATTACATCGCGCTAGCATGGCATCCCTTAACCTAATAATATTCCCCTTCATATACAGATTCTGAGCATGCAATGCCAGTGGAATGCATACAGAGGAGAAGATGAATGTAAAGAGGGTCAAAACTTCAAGCTCTTTTCCATGAGAAGACCGTCATCCTTCCTCCATCGAAGAAAGGAGGAAGCAAAAGTCTTCGTGGGGGGATCTAGGATACCGGCATTCACGGTCGAAGGGTCATTTGGAAGCCGAAACTGTATAATCAGGCGCTCCGGACGCGAAGAACTCGTGGCCAGGATCAGTAGGAAGAGAGCGAGCCCTACGGTTTTGCTCGGAACCGATGTGTTCAACTTGGTGGTGCAAGATGGCTGCGATAGCGTCCTTGTCATGGCCTTCGTAGTCATAATGGATCGCATCTGCTCCAAGTCCCTCGCTCCGGCCTCCGGGTGCTCTTAAATTAGAATTGAAACCCTAGTTAGAGCTAGAAGAGATCTATAATAGAACCAAACAGCTGATGAAAACATTGTACAGTCAAAACCTGCCCAAAGTCTCGACATTTCTCAACATTGCAGGAATAGATACAGAATTTGGGTTAATGAGTTTTTATATGAAAATGGATAGACATGGATGTAAACTCTGTACAAATGCATTTTGTGATTATAAGCTCATCTACAAACTTGGTATGATCGGGAAGGTCGAGTAGACGAAAGTTTATGCGGTGATGCATCGATTGTTCTTGCTGCGCATCTTCATGCTCTAATGAGATGCATTTGTTGCGACTCGTGAACGGAGTTGTGTATCTTCCTCTTCGCTGTTTGTTTGAGTATATTCATGGCCAGTAATTCGAGATACATTTGCAGAATGGATTTGCGAAACTCCGAATCGACATCTTCTACTTTCTGATCCACAATCCGTGCAAGTTTTTGAGTTCCTTCGATTTAAACATTTCCACACGAGTTGAATCCGCTAGTCATCCCCGTCCTTCAAACTCTTCTCCCCTTACTAGGTATTGCCCTTCAATTCAAGTGAAGGCTGAATCTTGGCATCAAGAATTGACCTAGTGATGGAGGGTATGGAGATGGTACACAAAAGCCAGAGCATACATGAATTAAGAAAACTAACCTAACCAGGCAAAAGAAGAAAACCGAAGGTAATGTCTCCTATCTGTATGCTGTCCTTAGAAAATTCATATTTTAGTTCATATTTTACTACAGTAATCACGATTTTACGGCTTTATCATAAGCAAAAATGTTAGAATGTATATATGAGTTATGTTAGAGAAATCACATATTGAAAAATCGGTATGACGTAGAGCAGTTTATATTTCCTAATTGGCTCATGATTCATTAGCTTAAACTTTTGAGTGAAGGTGAATTCATCTAGATATGTTTATAGGCTCGGATTTTGACTCTCTTTTGTGCATAGTGGGTCATAATTCTTGTTTGTGACTGAAAATTCGAGTGAATTACCTGTCGGCATCGCTATGTCGCCAATCCGATGGCCTTCCATGCTGCGCATTATTACGTTGGGATTCAACTCAGTCACATGCAATGCACGAAATCAAGGACCATACTGCTGACATTTCGACATTTAGGGACCACAGAAGCAGTTTTCTCAAACTCGGTGGATAAAAGGTCAACTACTGTGATGTGGACTTGATGTCATTATACCTCGTGAGTGCGTTTTGTTCAGCTTTGGACAATGTCTTTTGGAAATGTATAGGTGTATGGACTAAAGGTGCTTTTTGAAATGCAAATACTATTTGAAAAATTATAATTTTAAAGTGCATTGAAAATAACTTTGGCTCAATTTATGTTTGACAAAATCACACTTCGAAAAACATTTTTGTGTATATATTTTTTATTTAAAAAAAAAATCAATACCGGCAACAATTCCACGAGAGGCCGGCGAATCTAAATCCATTTGCTACCGCCTCGCCTGGGTTCGGACGACCCAAGTCACTTCGCTTGAGGTCTGGCCTCAGGTAAGGCTATCGACGCAGATCTGGTTCACTGGAAGCTCGCCGACTGACTAAATCCTCACTAGTAACGTTGCATTAGGCAGATATGTTTCCGGAATTATGAAAGTTGAGCGTGGCAAAATTGAAAAGAAAAAAAAAATTACATTTGCATTTCGAAAATTCAGCAAAAGAGGGCTCTAATAAGCAGAAAGAGCATGTTAATTCTCAGACAAAGTCCCCTGATGGTAACAATGAAAAGTTATCACATGCTCCAAGCACATGCAACCAATATCAATGAAAAGTAATTTACATGCTCCCAAATGCAAGCAACATACTATTTATCCGAGGGAACTATTGAATCAGATGAGCTGCAACTATAGTGGCCACCTGATTGAATGGTCCAAAAGTATCTTCGAGAGAAGAAGGCACAGAGCCATGGATCAAAATTGACAATTCGGCTTCAACAGCATGTGAATTCCTCGAGGAACAAGCTAGAGATGTGACTTTTGGCTCAATTTCACAAACGCAGGAATGTACAATTGGTACAAATACAAGTAAGAATTGGCCCTTCCATTGTTTCGACCACCCAAGAAAAAAAAAATATCTAGTTCAAAAAGACGTGAAAATCAATCCGGAATAAAAAAATGTGAAAGAAAATGAGTAACTTACTCTATAATAATTGCTTTCCATCCAAAAATATCATCAAGAGCTAGTTTTCTCTGCCCAGGAGCATCTTCCAGTAGCACCTTGAACGAACCAATTATTCATGCTGGTTTCCACTCAAGTCGTTGAATTCCAACACTATGGAACAAACAGAAAGACCGATATTCCCTCTTTGTCCGACTGATTCACTGCCCGACAGATATCATTCCCTTGCTAAAATTCAGACGTGATCACAGAATGTCTTCCTTTCCTGATTCGCAAGGTAAGTAGATACCCTTTTATTTACCAAAAGAATGGGAAATAAATGTCAATGTTCATGGCCCCTAGCACTTGATTCACAGCTACCTTTCTGACAAATCTTTCAACTGGTCAGTATGGTACCAAAGTAAACGGGCATCTGCAAGACAATGATACCAGCAAAAAGGCAGTTGAGCTTCATGCAGTTTAACCACCACCCAATCAAGGGTTCACATTGCATACACTCAATATCTGATCTTCCAGATTCAAAAACTTTCTCCAGTAGTTCTTATATTGAGGAATTCCCATCTCAAGCCATGGTTTCATGTTTCCATTATAGTGCAAAACTGCAGCTTTCCTGATGGCTTGGCTATCAAAACCGTAACGATGCCCCAATCCCGACAAAACCCACCCATCATCCAAACCCAAAATTAGGTCCTGAAAGATAAGCAAGCTTGCACGCAACGCAGCAGCTTCAATTGATTGCTCCCCAATATCCGACTGCAATATACATCCAGGGAGAAGTAGGTTAGCCAGACATCCACAATAACATTTACGATAATCTTGCAAATGAAAATTAGTCAAGACTCTGGCCAATAACGTCACTCCAAAGCTGAAGAAACAGATACACATAAGTTGAAGGAGAAACATTTGCTAGAACAGGGTTGTGTGGGTGATAATGTCAGCGCAACAAGTCATTAAATTACAAAGTAAGTACTGTTAAGGGTAAATGACAAAAGAAGTGCACAATGCAGTACCGTCCTCACCTCTTGCACCAACCTCCGATAAGTTTCAGTGAGTTTTAGCTCTCTCCACCTAGCTAGATCAATCAGATTTAAACCGGACATCCAAGCACAAGAATTTTTATCTAAACTGTTCTCACCCAAGTAACTTTGTAGCTGACCCAATCTTACAGAGCAAAATTGCACAGCACCGTTCACTTTCCCTCCCATACTGAGACTCCACAGTGCAGACAAGTCCTGCTGGACAACAACATCATCATCTAGAACCACAATTTTCTTCAAACTCGGGAATACCTCTGGGAGAATGTAGTGAGAATTTGAAAAAACAGAAATGTATTCTGTTCTCGTCTTGGGGATTGACATATTATTCATGCCGTGAAAGGAAACACGAAATTCCTCTGACAAAGAGAGAGGCAATAAAGCTGCTTTATCGTGGTAGTCCAAATCAAGATCTTCAACATTTAGTACTTGAACAGTGGCATCCTTATAAGCATTTTTGAAGTACCATAGCTTCATTGCAAAGTAATTCTCTTGATCTGTCAGCACATGAAAAACTAACTTTTGGCTTTCCTGCAAACATATAATGAATATAGTAATTTCAGTGACTAACAAATTTCAACAATTGAAAAATCAAAGCTTGTATCAGAAGTCTGCAATTATACTTTTGCATGCATGACTGTCGAGTTTATCACCACTGAAGATGCAAGTATATTCTTGGAGAATATGACCAAGTGACGCAATGTGGGGTCTAAATACTTCTCAGAAAGTGGAACCTCCATATCACTTGATGGTGATGTAAAATAGTCCACCGTAAGCCTCAAAGAAAGGCAGTGAAGGCTCTTTGGCATGGTCTGAACTGCAACTTTGTAGAGGAAGGCACTTTGTTTCATATGGAAGTTAGCTTCGTCCTCAGTCAAATCCAAGATTTGACTCAACTTCTTGTATACGTTATTACAATCTACAGGGAATGATTTAGCTTTTGCTATTGAAGCCTCCATTTTTTGCAGCTTCTCTCCGATCCTGATATGTGAGCACATTATGTAAAGGAAATTTTAAAGGCAAGCACTAAGGTATATTGAATATGGCAGTATAGTTACATCAGGACAGGAGGAAAAAAGATGTAATACTCGGAATAATAAGACTATTTACGAAATTGGTTTACAAAATCATGTGGGAAATTACAAGCGCATATTTAACAAGTGAATCCTATACGATTACCCAATAGAAGTCTGTCACTTTACTTTATAAATCAACATTACAAACCAGACTTAGTATCTTAGCATTGTTCAGAGACGACATAATAACTCAGGTAAAAAGGAAGGAGTGGGAATCACAATACATGCAAGGCCGATAGGTAAAAGGTCTACAATGTGCCTCACTCTATGACTACTGTTAGCTCATGTGGACAAGAAATCTTTTACAGGAACATGTTCCTAATCCATCAGATAACAATGATATTGATCCAAAGAACCACTTAAAAAGAAGCTCTCTAAAAAATAAAAAGGTCAGCTCTAACTAGTATATTTCACAAACTGGAAAGGAAGCAGTACCAAAGATACTATGAAAAGGAATGAATAGTGCATGACACACAAGAGTTCACAGATCACAAGAGTACAGCATGAACAAAGGAAGGAACTGGAAGGACAAGCATAAGAAAATTAAAAAGACTACTTCCTTTAAATCAACAGCATAAATTGTGAGCGGAAACACCATTATCTTGCTTGAAAGAGTAACTGGAAGACTATCACGAATCACAAGTCTAAAGTTACTGTATATGCCAATCTAAACAAGCATAAGCTTCTAATGATACTTGACAAACTACACACCAATGCACTATTTTGACATAGTAATAATGCCAGAAGCCGCTCAATCAAAAACCATGACAAAAGCGAAGGCATGACGTAGACATCAAACAGAGAAGGTACAGTTGGCCCCTATCAGCAAACTTCCATCGCTATAAGAATTTCATGCAGTTTATGACTTACTGGAGAGGAAGATCAGCATCTTTAGAAGATTCGCTCAGAACACGCTCAAAATCCTGAATATTTTGTCTCAATTCACGAGACAACTTTTCTTGAGTGGGAAGTTTTGCAATACTAGGAAAATACGCTCTTGCAACAAAAAGCTGGTCCTTCAATCTCTTCACCATAGAATCCTTCATATCCTCCTTATGTTCTTGCAGCCATAAACAATAGCTTCCAAATCTCAGTTCACATGATTTGCCAACATCAACAATTGCAACTTTGTTAGATTTGGAGCCTTCAACTTTTTGAGGAATAGTAATCTGCAAGACTATTGATTTGGTTACTGAGGCTGAACAGGAATTCACTGGGATAAATTTTCAAAAGGCTCAATATGAATAGTTTGGATGCATACACACATTTGAACTAGGGACAGGCTGCAAAACTACTTTAGCAGGCGCTGGAAAACCTGCAAATGTATGAAATTTCAATGATCTCAGTGAATAAATCTAGAAAGACAACAGACAGCATCTCAGAAGCAGATTAGTTTCAAACCAAACCTTTTCCTTGATGATTGTCGTGCTTGTTCACTGAACTGACAGAGTGGCTCTTCGATCCATTGTCAACATTTTTAAACATGTCCTGACATTAAAGAAGGAATATGAAGAATAAAACAGGTGGGCTGAGCATGAATCAGATGCTTGTAAGAACGCATCAGATGAATTGTTATCTTATCATATACAAAGCCGGATGATCAACAATATATTAGCTTTTTGGCAAAGAGAAACAAGATTTCTAAAACTTGCACATAGTTTTGGAGTAATAATTTGAATTACAAGAATGACTGTATCAAATATGACCCTTGCAACAAATAATCACAACATCCATTATAAGTTTGAAGATACAGCATGAAGGAACACTATTCTGGAGTAGTGTAAATGAGTACTTCTCAATTTTCCAGAATGTTTAACGATCCGGCTTATCATTCTCATGGTCAAGCTCCATGAGGGATCAATCATCAAAAGCTCATATCACATTATTCGGAAAACAAAATATATAAGAAGAATAAGATCAGCTGAAAAGACAGTCAAAATAAAGAAAGATAATCTATGCAGATCATACTGCAAAAAACGATCAGCAGGCAAACTAGGGCAAGAAAGGTTAGACAAACGATGCAAAATAGATACATGTCAATTAAGTTTTCTGCAAAAAATGGTTGTGCGTCTTTATATGACAGCATACTATAACATACAAATGTTAGAACACACTGCTTCCACCAGTAAGCGTTGTGGAAATTCAGAGCATGCATTTCGAAAGGGGGAACTCAGTTAAACTTGATTTAGATGCATCAAAAGAACTCCAAAAACTGTCAATAGTTTTCACCTTGCTGGGATAGACCTCTCCAGCTTACTAACATCTTTGGGAATCCCTTTTAGTGAAAAAACAGTACAAACGCACCAAAAGATAGACAAGACAAAATGCAAGGTTATAAAAGCCATGATAAGCTTGGACAAAGGACCCAAAATCCACCAAAAATTCCCCGACTGCTTCACTTGTAAAAAGATCGACAGAGCCTATAGTTAGGATACAATTCAAAGCAGATTCAGCTATATCATGGGTAATTCTAACAAGGAAAAAGGCCATGATCATTGCATTCTAAACATATGGTAATTCATTTGCATGACAGGCATCTCTTTCTTCAAAGATCATTACACCCGCTTTATTATCTTTTGTCAAATACCACAGAATGCATTAACTTCACATCAAATAATAGCATGGCAACCTCAATGCACCCTTTTCTCATTATTAAATATGCCCTTGCACTCCCATTAACTACCACACACCTTAACTAATCCTTGTATTGAAGTGCACCCTTAATCTTTTCAGTCACATCTTAGGTTCTGGGTCCCCTTGTAAGAGTGACTCACAAGTCGCAACAAAATTATAACAAGAAAAAGTTAAATCCCCAATTTAGTCCAGTCAATGTCACATTGTTCCTAGACCTAAAAATATGCTTGCAATGAAAATTGAAAGGTTCAATCTTGCTTCCTTCCACTTAACGGCAGATTTGGACCAACCTTGTCCGAAACAATGCCATGTATCTTCTAGCATTAGATGCTTTATAGAGCCATGCGGCCATTTTCCACTGTATCCACGCTCATACAAAACAACCAGGTATCTTTGGCAAGGATATTTGGGACTCACAAGAGTGGATCGAGAAAGTGCATCATCTATTTGTGCAACTTTTCATATTCTGTAGCAGCCTCAATTCTTCCAAATGAGTATCTCTTACTGCCCCATCTCAATTTAAGTACCCAGAAAAACAAGTGAAAGTGGATTTTATATGGAGAGAGGGAAGAAGAAATGACCTAAAACTTCCCGAGCTCGTTGTTAGCTGATCGGCAAGAAAAGTCGGATACCCAAATATGCATTAATAGCATAGAAATGACCTGCTTTCAGCAGTGAAAAACAAAAACATTTTGATACCTCCTATTTATTGCCAACTGCAATATCAACAGGATTTCATCCTTCTTTTTCGAAATTAAATTTACGACGTAGTGTTTTCTCCAGTGCTTTCAAGTTACTCTCTCAAAGTGACAAATGTTTTCCCACATGTACATCTCTATTATACCCCTCCCTTCATTCCCATCTCATGTCTCATGGACAAGATTAAAAGTTTCCTGTAAAACATTACATCCAGATGACACCACAAATATCAAGCTAATAGTGACGACCCCAAGCTGTCGCAAAGGTGGAGAAGGATTAGTGATGCACACAATAACGGGTCTATGCGAATTTGTATATGAGTGGCAGAGACCTACTTTTACAATCTTCTGCCCATTCTAACTATAGTATGGATCAGTTTCCTTACAAAAAGTCTCTCTTGTCAACCATTTGAGAATGACAGAGAACATCAACTCCCAAGGATAATGCTGATATGCATTGTCAAAACAAAACAAAAGAAAGACACAAAAGACCATATAAAGCACCTTAGAAATTGCTGGTCCCAATTTTTTAATAAGATCTTGCACGTGCTTCGACTGATCCTTCTGCAGCATAAAATAAGGAAAAAAAAAGCTATTTAACGGCTGATGGTAGATTAAAATCTCCCCATAAAATTTCTTGATTTTGCTAAAGCTCACAACAAAATCTTAGCCAATGAACTGTGAAGAATTCTGAGGAGCAGAATGTTGTAAGTACCACGCAAGGCCCAAAAAGGGCACAGAAACTCATTACCTCGGACTTAGACTGATTCCTGCTTCGTGTATCGTACTTGTCATAACTCTTAATACCACTCTGATTCCACATCACAAAATATAAACACATATAATCAATATCACGTCATCACGCCAAAATCCGACCTTGCAATCACATAATTGAACGAAAAGTTGACCCATAATAGAAAAGGAAGCAAATTAAAAGATTCAGTATTACTTACTGAGCCTTCATTGAGTTGGTCAGCCACGAAAACTGCAGAAAAGGAAAAACCCACGAATGAATAAGAGACAGAGACTATTCAGTTCTAGATGCTGCCCAATAGGGGGGCGCATTACGTCAGAGATCTAGAAGACGCGACAGTAACCAATCAAATTAAATAACTCATGATGAGCAACAGACCCGGAGATCGCCATTGATGGCAACTGAGCTGAAGAATCAGATGTCAGAAAGTAGATAAGAAGGAACGATCCGAGCACCATACATTGATAACGACCTCACGAGATCCATAAATGGCGTAAGCAGAGAGAGAGAGGGGGAGAGAGAGCACTGAGGACTGAAATTTTTTACCAGACGTGGAAGCAGAGTGAAATCTGCCGAGCAACAATGCGAGAGGGACGAGCATCGAGAGGACGACGAGGCCCAACACGCCAATCACCAAGCCTCTCCATCGCCGTTTGCCAACTCCGCTCCCTCCACCACCGCCTTTCATTGCTCTCTCTCTGATTCCTTCGACTTCAATGGCGATGCGCTTCGAGCAACACCATGACTCACACGAAATCCGCCGAATGCCGAGAGCTTAACGACTGGAGATCTCACGAACCCCGATTAGATTCCGCCGGAGAATTGGACAAATCTCGGGGCGTCGCGGCCGTCCCTCCGTCGCAGTTCATCACTGAACTCAGCCCAAAACTGAGTCGGTCCGAGTTCGATTTGGATCGCAATCGCACACTCTCACTCTCGCACAGACTCCAGGAGAGAGAAGGGGGAGGAGAGAGAGGGAGAAATGGATGAATTTTTGGACAGGTTAGCTTTGTCACTTAGGAAATGAAATTAATGTTTTGTGATTGGACGTATTTGCCCCTCTTCTACGGTTTTCAAATTTTTAGGTGGACAGACTTTTATTTTGAAATTTGAATGTTCTTCGGACATAGTGCTTGGGGGATGTGAGAGCAAATTAATCATTTTTGGTAGAGGATAGGTGGGTGCCAGCTAAGGATGTGCTCAACAATAAAATGGAATGGAATGTAATGAAATGAGATGAGATGAAACGAATCTTTCGAAGTACATAAAAAAAATTGACAATGACATGACGTCATAACCTTTTCTAGAAGAAAAAAAAAGGACGAACGAAAATAAAATAAAATGGTATAATTATCTTTTTTTTTTCCCATACAAGGAACCTTTACTAGTGACAAGCCCTTGCTAAATATAAAATAACCTTATCGGGAAAATTACCAAATAACCCTTTGAAGTAGTCTCGTTTTCGCAAAGTGCTCTTGAATTTGAGTTTGTCTCAAATGATCTCTGAATTTGTCTTATGCATGTCAATCTGCCCTCTCGACCTCATGTGTTAATCTCAAGGGCATTTTTGTCTAAAAATTATAAAGGATAATTACACAAATGATTCTTGAACTTTGACTTAAGATGCGATGTTGTCCCTAAATTTTTAACTTGTTCTATATAATCCCTAAAGTTCAGTTTGAGGTGAAATATTGTTCTTGAATTTTTAATTTATTCAATGTGGTTCTTGAACTTTTTATACATATTTAATTTAGTTTTTGGATTATATAAAAAAAGTTCAATGCCATCCTCCATTAATTC
>JANUWG010000573.1:0-11228 GCA_025175695.1 Eugenia klotzschiana
CTTCTTCATCTTTTACTAATAGTTTTTGATTTTCATCCTTGATACATCTAATCTGTGTCAAGTCTTTACTTTTCTTGTCCCTTATCCTGGCAAGCCTATAGATATCTTTTTCTCCCTCTTTGCTCCCTCTTTTCTCCCTCTTTTCTCCCTCTTCACTTCGGTAAAACTGAAAAGTAAGTGCAAAAATTTAAGTGTAAAATTCGAGTGCTTAAAAATCTCAACTGTTGAATAATAAAATAAAAAAGTTGTTTGATGGAAATTAAAAATTAATAGCCAAATGTAATTAATCTCTTACCAAACATAGAAAATAAGACCATCAATGGTAGGTTGTATCAAAGAATTTACCAAGATTCTCATTACCGTATATTATTCATCTATTGGACAAATTAAGTAGCCCCTCTCTTACTTAATGGATTAAGTGAATTTTTTACATAATTGAATAATTTATGTCAATTCCTTATCAAACAAACTCGATCTTATTAAGTGCTCAATTTTAGTTTCAGCACTAAATCAGGTTATCAAACAGGCCTAAGACAGCTGTGGATGCAGCAATAATATATCAAAGAGACACTGTGTCCAGAGAACTTTTTATTCATTAGCGTCTCTGCATGGATGGACGATATGGGGAAAGCATCTCTTTCCATTGTACCCCCTCAAGACACAAATTTCTCGATGAGGGCAAATTCCATCGGCTAAGTTAGCTCACACCACCAAAGAAATCAAACGTTTCTTTGATGTTCTATGTCATAATTTCGATGAATTTCTACATTAGTCGGTGCTATATAACCATTTTAAATAGTAGAGAAGTTGCAACCTAAAAGGATATTTCCTGCCAAGTGGTGAGATCGTCATGTGCTGTACGTCCAAGTACATTCCAAAGACACTTCTCAAGCTTCTTATTATATACTGAAAATTTCCAATATCAATTTTTGCCTCCGTACATTCCACGATATTAAGGGAATGTATTGGCAGAAGCTGGGTGTCAATGCAAATTCTTAAGAGAGAGGAAAGGTACATGCTTCATCACACTGGCAAGGTTCGTCTCAACCTTCCTCAAAACTCAATGCAGCATCAGTCAAATCTTTTATTTATATCTCCTGCTAATATATTTACTAGGTCCCTTACTTCAATTTGCTTTTCACATTCTTTACCTTAAAACTGAGCTGCTTACCCTTGGCATACTGTTAGACTTAGTCCACCAAAATATTAGTTTATTGTCCCTGATGTTTTCAGTCTGCTTCCACTGATTTACCCCAATGTGGTTTTTCTAACCACTAAAACACTATAAGATCCCTCAAGAGAGGACATAATCCTGCAAAAGGTACCTTCTAGCTAATCAAGTTTTTCTCCAAGCAGAAATAGAGACAGGTGGAGTACCAAGATATGCCTTTACTCATCATCCATGCTGATTATGCCGCAGAGTATATATTAATGTACCTTGTAAGTACAGTTTTTTTTTTTTCGTTGGCACTAAGTTCATCTGCTTCAAGATCTTCTACTAATATCAATTGTCCAGGACCATTCTGTTGCTGATATCATGCAGTGAGAGCGGATGCTTGATGGTGATTGGCAGATGATATGAACATAACTAAATCAAGAAGTATAATTTGAAGCTTCCTTGAATATACTTCAGACTGACATAACCATCCCAAGCATGTATAATTTAAAGGTACACCTTTTCAGGTACTACCAAAAGATGAAAAAAAAAGGCCAATCCGATACCAGATACCAAGGAAGAAAAAATTACAAGATATAAGATGAACTGGATACTTACAGCAGAGATTGATTTTCACTAAGATTATTTAGGGCGTTGAACATCTCAACGACAACAAGGACAGTCATCGATACAGTTGAAGGATGCCGGTCATCAAACACACTGCATGGATACATAGTCTCCCTTGTTGAGCAAGTGTCAAAATTCATCTGCAATAAATGCACATGAGCTTCTAAAAAAGACGATTTAAGTATATAATAGTTATCTCATAAATCTAAAAAGCCAAATAAATAAGTTTCAGCTAAAACATGACTCGAGAAGAGACGAGCTCTCTGTCCTTTTTCTTTTGGATATATAAAAAAGAAAAACATAAAATAAAAAACTCCAGCTTTGCTCGTATTCAATCCCGTCAAAGATATCTTCACAGCAGTTATGCAATCCAAGTAAGAAAAACTGGAAGATTGTTCCTCAGTTATCCTTGGAAGGTGTAATTCAAATTATGTTTCTTGAGAGGAACTGAGGAGGTTATACATATCACTGGCAATATGTGTGTCAATATCAAAATTGGGTCGAATTTAGATCTAATCCATTCGTGGCGCCTTTATTAATCATGACACAAATTTGAGATGCAAACACGACAAGCTTATTAAATGGGTTACATGACACGATACATCTAAGATATCCACTCACATAAATATAATAAACAAGTAAAAATGTATTAAGAAACATATAAACATGTCTAAACATATCTCAGCATGTTTATAAATATTCTAGGATTGTCAAGAGAAAGGGAGGGGTCGGGGTACAAAAGAAACCATGATATCCATTCTACTGTATCTTCCATTTGACACAGAACACTGGGTGACCTATACAAGTCACCTATGTATATCGTAAAGCAACAAGAAAATAATGTAGATGTCATAACGTTGGTTTTGCTATAATCACAATTTTAACATTTAATATGCAAAGACACTAGAATAGGAACACTCACTAATTCACTGTATGGTAACTTGGGACCATTATCTGCATAAACAAACCACCATATGAATCCTGCTACAGTGGCGAGGCCTACATAGGCTGCAGCACATGGATAAAAATATGCATCTGTTATCATTGCGAAATATATAGTAGCATTCAAACATTAATGAGGAAGGTGTAAATCAGGAAATGTTCAAAAGACATTTAAGTAAAGTGACAATAAAGCATAAGTTTGGGTAGAAAACTCAGGGATAAAGTAGATGTCAAACAGTCCTCTGCCCTAAAGAAATTTCAATTGACATCTAGAAAGGACATCGTTTGAAAAATGTAATACATCAAGTGATATTGAGTTCAACCACTATGCACTGTCTCTTAATGATCAACTACCAGGGCATACATTGGCACCAAACTAGTTTGCAGAAACCATATGACATATAAATCAATGAACACTTTGCTTAAGGTTTATCATATATGCCTCGCCATGCATATTCTTGCGAAACGTTTAGGCCAATACTTGTGGTTCCTTTGTTTTGCAATGAATCATGCATATCAATGCTTGTAGAGGATCTTGTATTTAAGTGTAGATAGCCTCTACTTTTTTGTACTCAGCACGCTAGGGTAGAACGTCATAGTAATAGTATGATTTGGTGGCTTCTGAAACATCCAGAATGTGCGTGAGGACACATCCAAAAGCATTAGAATAACACAACTCACCATTCCTTGAAAAGAAAAAGATTATTTCTCGTTTCTTAATCTCATGTAATCCATATTTTCTGTTTCAGAAAAATACAGAGTCTAATATTTCTACAATTGACTGTTGGCCAATACCCAGAACCAAAGCCAAAAGCTATCACACGCGATCCATATAAATCTTTACTATCATTGATGATGGCATCATTGCTGAATGCATCATCAGCCTGACGGTTTAGGAGAAACTAAAGATGTTCTTTCACATCTTTATGATGTATTGGCTAAGCATGTGTTTTGTTGTTGGGCACCTGATAGGATGCTCATAAATCACACTGCTTCTTCACTAATGCAAAATGTGATCTAGGAAGCCCATTGACAAGAGAGTCACAGGTTAAATGTGATCTAGGAAGCACAACCTCCAATTACCAAATAACGGAAGAATAACCATCCAGTGACCACCGCTTCACCAACCTGAAAATCATAAGATAGACCAATAAAATTTGAGGGACGATAAACAAGGAGCTTCTTGCCAAGTTAAACATCCCATATAAAAGTGGTGTTACGAAGAGCTTGTAATACATGTAATTTTCATGCCAAGAACAAATAATATATTTTTAAGTTCAAATTGGGACAAAGTGAAACACAATATAAGCTACTGGGGGCAAAGCGACCAATTTCAATTTTCAGGGCAAAGTGCAATAGAAGTTAGTTCGGGGAGAAGTATATTTTTTCCCTGGAGAATTCGACACCACATTTTTGTCACCATCTCTTAGATTCCTGAACATAGTTCATTCTCTTTCCCTATCCAGTATTGGAAATTCCTTCACCATATAAGCTACAAAATACCAAAAAGACACTGTTTGAAGGAGAGAAAAGGTATGTTACCTTGATTGCATGACCAAAATGGGTAAATAGAAGAAGATGACGTTAGTTTTGGAACAAAAAACACACTCATTAATATATGACGAGTTATCACTTCCATCTACTACAAAAACCATTTTCCCCCATGACAATTACTGTTAGCCATAAAATACACAAGATAATAGAAGAATCAATCTCCAAGCATAATTCAGAGTGACAAAACATGATAACTTTTTTTTTGTTCAAATGTCCTAACAAGTAGAGACACAGAAAGGCAGTTATAAAAAGATATTGAGATTAATGTTCAAAGTGAAAACGCAAATGATGCAAACCTTACGAGGTTTCGCTCTCATCACGTCAGAGTCCTGTTTATTGAAGCCAATTGCAGTGGCTGGCAATCCATCAGTGACCAAATTGACCCATAGGAGTTGGACCTGGAAAAATTAAGCAAAACTGTCATAAAAAACTCAATTGTCACAATGAAATAGTTCATAACGAAATCTAACGAATTCTACATTCCTTATGTCACAATGAAATAGATTGTTCGGAGTTCTTAAAAGCGCCATCAGTTATTTCCTTAAAACAAATCTATGATGAGTCATGATAATCTGTTAGGCAATACCTTTTTTGAGTACTTTTTGCTTTTTCGAAATTGGGTTCATGCGCTGTGACTCTTACTTAACACAGGACGCCTAAAACCTTGCTGACTTTTAATTTTACACATAAGTTTCTTCACAATTTCTTTGTAACTAGCTTCAAAGAAGCATAGTCACACAGCATGGTGCGAAAAGGAAATCTATACAGGGGAATCAATACATTGTCTACATATAGTTTGACAGCACTAAAATAAGTACGAACTCAGAAATGAATTAACCTTTTGGGTGAGATTCGACACAGGCATAGGTAATTTAATGTCTTATTGGCATGATATGCAATTCAGGCCTTTGAAATTCTACTTCAAGAATAATTTTGCTAGGCAGAGATCAAGGAAGCACCAATTGGTTCTGTTAAAGTAACTTGAGAAGGAATGTTCTCATCAGACATTTCTACTATTTGAGAGATAACAAAAGAATTGAAGGCACGTGAATTCTACCATCTTGCACAAGTTCCAGGCAGACCTGGCCATGAAAGACAGCAACATGTTTATGCAATCACAGCAGTGGCTTCAGGCATTGTTTTACTTTAAAAGACACTGCCATCACCTAATTATTATATCAGTAAAAGTTTTCACGAGAAGCATTTGGAAGATGTTTGCTCCTTGAGGCCCTTTTCTGCATACGAAACACCAACGGGGGGAATCCTCTGAATCAAGACCATAGAATGAGAGGACAACTGTCAAATTCATGCATGATGCTTGCATGAAGAGGGAGAAGATATTTTCTTTCCAGCTTCCTACCGCTGGAGTATGGGATATTTGGTTGTGGCATGTCTTCATGATCACTAGTACAATGATTCTACATATTTTAGGAAAGAAAACAAAAGCATGGTTTCAAAAGCATGGTTTTTCTCTCAGTATTCTGCACTTGGTGGAAACAATGCATTGTAGCCTTTACAAGAGTGAGGATAAGGCCTTAAGTGCTTTGACCCTCGTACACAGCCAAAATTGCAGTAAATCTTTTTCCATGGGCAAGCATCCCTTAATATCAATTTACACAAAAGCTTCCCTTTCTTATGGATCAAAAGAAACTTATCCATCAATGCTTCGAGAAAGTGAAAATCCTCATGTGGACAAATAAAAAGCCAACACAGGCCTGTTAAAGTATCCAACTTGGCTTGTCTATGGGGTTTAAATGAGCTTTCTATTCACATAGCCTCCTCGCCTAACAACTTAAGCTTTTGGGTTGAACATTCTCACATTGTATTAGAGCCCGGTTTTTGCCCGTGTTTATTTTTCTTGAGAGGCTCACCGTTCATCAATTCCACATGTTGTTTTTAGTCTGGTTTGCACTTGAGAATGGGTCTTAAAGTATTCTTCATGGCATGTCTATAGCATTTAACTGAGCTTTACATTCATGTAATTTTCCTCCACTTAAAAGTTTAAGCTTTTAAATTTGACGTTCTAACAAGATCGGTGTGGAATTTCACTGTTCCAGGTTACATCCACCTAAGGTAGAGTTCCTCATCATCAAAGAAAAAGGAAAATTTAAAAGGCAAAACCTGAGGACATGCGGATATTAGATGACAAATACCACTGCTACAACAATCTAGGTATTATCCTGTTCAAGCAAGGTTGTGATACACAGGTATTATCTTGTGGGAATGAACTGAAGAGAGCAGGCAATACAGAGAACAATATTCCGCCCTCTAACTAAATAAACAGTCAATGAGTGGACTCTGAATAATAAATTCTAGTAATAAGAAAATTCTCACGGGGGCAAGGGTATCAGGAATTCCAAGCACAGCTGCCACAAAAATACACACAACTTCACCAATATTTGATGATATCATGTATCTGATAAACTGCTTCGTGTTATTATATATTGCCCTTCCCTCGGCAACAGCCTGCAAGAAACTCAATGTTTTTGGAAGCGGAAATACCACAAAATAAACTTTTGTCTATAACAAGGAAACTTCTTGCCAATAAACTTACCGCAACAATAGAAGCAAAATTGTCATCGGCCAAGACCATGTCTGAGGCACTCTGCAAGTTCAAGACACAATAAAAAAGTTAAAAAGAAATCTCAGAAATCGTTTGGAAAAATAAAACTGCAGAGTTTTCCTACTAACATTAGTTACTCCACTTCCCTCACAAACATAAAGTTATAGCAAAAGTAATAAGCATCACATAATTACCATCATGTGATGCAGAGAACTAATGAACTATATTCAGTAAATATGCAGAGACTGAAACAACAATCAATGGCTGTCTGTACATGCAGATGAATAAGAAAATTCCATGTGTAATCTAAGGTTAATCTAAGGTCAGGGGTGAAAACACAATTCTACAGGCTTCGAAGCCCAAACTTCTCCTGCATTCATTTAGTAAGCGAAGGTAGACTTCTTGCAAAAAGTTCTGTTTTTTTAATGTTAACTTCTGGTGGAGAGGTAATTACTCAACATTACCTTGGCAACTGCAGTTCCCGATCCCATTGCAATACCAATGTCTGCTTTCTTCAGAGCAGGTGCATCATTAACCCCATCACCCGTCATTGCAACCTAAAAAAGCATACGTAGGTCTGACAGATCAGCTATATAAGATAGGTAGGACGGACACAAATTGCTCTACACACATCCACACCCCAGTAGACACAGGGTGAGAAGGAATTTGTCAATGACACTATGTCAGTTCTGACAACAACTAGAAAAAGCATTGTGAGTTGCGCTCATCGTATAATCACAACTACTCACCCTGCATTGCTTCGGAAGGGTCGTATAAATTTCTCTACCAAGGAGCTGGACGTGCTACTTACATCCAATAAAAACCATACTTATAGACAAAAACTCATCAAGTAACAAGAAATTGCAATGAATGCTCCCTACCTGGAAATGGTTTACAAACAGGTGAATTTCCAACCAAAAAGACCAATATGAACATTACAAGAAATTCGACTGTAGTTAGCCTGTTTTCCTTTTATGCATCTCTTGATCATATAGAAAGGAAAAAACAGGTGACAGATACAATGGCAGAAGAGAAGTAAAATTCACAGATACAATGACTATGCAGAAGTGTGTGCTACAGGAGATCTAGAATGTAAAATTAAATTATTATGAGCAGGCAAAAATAATCACAAACTGAATCAAGCCCTTTTATACTCAACAGATCAGAAAAACATATACACATCAGTAGTTTAGCAGCCATGATATTTGAGTCATTTGTACCAACTCTTTATAGAATTTGTAATGTATAGAATATCTGCATGTCAGTAAGGTCCGATATCAGAATCATACTTAAAAGAAAGCATATATTACTAGGGGGCTCATTTTACTGATTAGCAGCATGAGAAAAGGTGCAATCATTTCTCTTGAAGTTCTTTCATGAATAATCTTTGATTTCTGCCAATAAGCTTGTAGCACACAAAGAAAGAAACATTGTCAAAGCTATTACGATCATCAATATTCTGTCTCTGCTCCTGTATTCACAGAGACAACCATTCATCACAATAGTTAGTGCTTTAGCCTACCACTTCATTTTGGTGCTGCAAAGCCTCAACCAGCATCCTTTTGTGAGAAGGCTCCACCCTGAAGCACAGTACAAAACATTAGCATCTATCATTGAAGCTTGTACCACCCTATCTTTAAAATCAGAGATGGGCAATTATATCTGGTGCATCATCTTTTGAAGTAACAAAGAAAACATACCTGGTGAAGAGAGCCATTCGTTGCAAAGCAAGTGTTTGTTGTAAAGCTGAAAGTGCTTCAAATTCAGATGCAGTATAGGAATGCCCCGAAAAGTCTACCAAGTGATCAAATGCGCCTATCTTTTGGCACAGGGACTCAGCTGTGGACTGAGATAGAAAATCTGATCAGTGCATGTGAGAAACATGACCTCCATCCACCATGACTAATAATGTGTACAACTAATTCCAGTCACCTTGTTGTCCCCGGTTACAACAATAACACGTATTCCAGCAGACATGCATGAAAGCATGGCATTCTTTACTTCTTCCCTGGGCGGATCAAGCATTCCAACCTTCAAAATATGCAAAAGTATGGATCAGGAAAAGCCACCAAAAAATATTACCAAATAACTAGGACATTAAGCTTGGAGACAAGAACCCAAACCATTCATGAGTAACAAAGACCAAACTGCATGAAACAAACAACTCTGAATAAAAGAAATGCAAGACATCATTTCTACAGAAGTTCTCATGCCAATTCTGTATTTAGTGATATAGAAAAGATCTTGTTAGGCATATAGTATAAGGAAAGTTCCACTTTCAAAACATCGATTAGTTACTAAATTAGTTACTTAACAAGTGCAATACACAATATATGTTTCCTAGAAGAGTAAACACAGCAGAAAAATATGTTTCCTGAAACTAGTTACTTAACAAGTGCCTCAAGGGAAAATCATTAACAAATTGCAAATACAACATGCACTGGAAAAGAGCACAGGGCAAATATGCAAAAGTTGAAGGCAAACAAATAATTGGTGCAAAACCCAGAATAATACACAAAACCCTGAAGCAGCAAATAAATTTTCGTCGTGACAGTAAGCAGTAGAACCAATTTAGATTTCCAAGAAGCTGACATTTCCTTCATTGTTCATGAAGGATAGCAAATTATTTCCCACAAGAAGTCAGACAATTTCTCTTTCAGCGACAAACATCATAGAGGTAGTTAAACCATGAAAACATAGCACTTTAGTTCAGAGCATGATGCAAGTACAGTGGTTTCTGAGGATTCCGCTAAGTCCATAAGCGTTTTAACATTCTTTTTATCTTTTTCCTTTCCTCCAACATGAAAGTAGAGATATGAATTCTGTTTGAAAAGGACTACTTTCCATGTCCCAGAGCCTGGATATTACAGCAAGACAACCTGCAAGATTCTATTATTGCTCGCTTTAAATGCATCCAAATCAAAAGAATCCTCTCTGCCTACATAATAAAAGAATCTCTCTTCTGCTCAGATAAGGAAAAGTTGGTACCCTAGTGTACTAGTTAAGTTACAACAGAGGTACTTTAGATAGCTTTTATGTTTTTAATTTCCAAGTCATTTGCGAAACAAGAGTACTCAGTTATTTTCAAAGTCCTTGATCCACAAATTAACAATATTTTGAGGCTCATTGAGTGAGGTTAGGGCAATCTACGAGATTCTTTTGCAATGTACTTATTTTAAAAAGATAGTTTAATAAAGAACACCAAGATGCATCCCATTTACAACGTAACAGAGTTTAACGAATACTCATAAATTAAAAAAAAAAACTACTCAGGAAATAAAATGAACATTTGTTTAACCGAAAGTAAAGAAGACGCAACATAATAAATGACAAGCTGCTCTCTTGGCTTTTGCTTCTTGTTAGGTGAAATATAAGCCCCATATAAATTTCTCCCTTAATAAAGCATCCTCCTCAAGTAATTACAAAGGTATAACAAAGCTGCGCGAATTTGCCTTATAAACTAATCCAGCAACAGGTGCATTAATATCAGCTTTGAAAACAGAAATCTGAAATATGATCAGTAGCATAACAGAACTCGAGTGATAGAAAACGCAACAAAAAACAAGAATGGTGCATTGCACATGGAAAATATGTTTAAAAAATTAGTAAACACAAGCACCTTTCAAAGCAACTTTACCATTCCAATAAATGTCAGGTCTTTCTCATCATCAAGAGAGAGAGTCTGTTGGCCCAAGGGCATCCTTTTTATGGCCAGTGCCAAGCACCTTAGAGTTTCTTTTCCTGCGAAACTGATCCGCCAATGAGTTATTTATATGAATGTTCAAATCTAAAACTACCTTTATGATGCAAAAGCCAAGTTTATTTTGACTGTTACACTCCACCAAACTGGAAAGAGCCACAATAAAGACTAATATCCATTCAACCATCAGAGTCGAATACTTTATATGCAAGCCAAGTAGAGAGAATTGGTGTAACTGGCTGGCTGATCCATGGTCATCAGCCAAAATTTCGAAAAACTTACATCACTTGCAAAAAGAAGTTCTCAATGAATTATTTAAATATTCACTCACATTAACCCAGAAAATGCATATAACATTAACTAATTGCTGCAACAAATGCAAGAAAGGAGACATTTAAAGTCTTTGTGGCAACCAGATCATTGTCATGACTGCCAGTGATAGCAGATAGCCATTGGAACCCCCAAAAAAACTGACTTCAAGCTAAAGAGGAACAAAAATCTCTCTTCTCCATGTCAGAGCTATCCATCCCATTGGACAGAGCAATGTGACAGCCAAAAAAGAATGGAATTAGATGAAAGAAACAGAAAGGCAAATGACCATTAGTGAACAACTAACCTGTGGAGCCTGGCCTCTAGCTCTGCTTGCATATTAGTAGTCAATGGAACAGTGGAACCATCATCATTGC